>JBBBWG010029087.1:48321-92196 GCA_037176905.1 Azolla pinnata
AAATGGAAATGAGAATGAAATGGAAATGGAAATGAGAATGAAATGCCAGCGAAAAATTGAAATGGAAATGAGAATGAAATGCCAGCGAAAAATTGAAATGGAAATGAAATGGAAATGAGAATGAAATGCCAGCGAAATTGAAATGGAAATGAAATGGAAATGAAATGCCAGCGAAATGAAAGCCAGAAGCAAAACGAAAAAGATTCATCTTTCTTCTTCTTCTTCTTCGTCTTCGTCTTCGTCTTCTCTCGCTCCCCCCCCCTCCTACAGACAGTCAAAGGAACAATCAGAGCGCGAGAGAACTCCCTCGATCGATCGGTCGGAGGCAGAGAGGAAGCGAAAGACGGAGAGAGAAGGGCAGAGATCCATCGCTCCCGCGCCCTCCGCTCTCTCTTTCTCATGAAGCTGCTTCCTCCTGCCTTTGCGCCGATGCTTTCTCTCCGCCTCTCCCAGTAAGGCTTTTCCTTCCACTCCGCGTTCCTTTCTCGCTCTTGGACGCCAGATTTCTCCTTCCTTTGGTCTCCTTCTCGCCATGGCGGCCGCCAGCGCTCCCATCGCTATGAAAGAGCTCCTCACGGTAAGCGTCCCTTCCGTTCCTCTCCCTTTTCTCTCGTCTGCTCCTAGCGAATGCCGTTCTTGCTCGCACTCTACTGCCGTGGATCTTCTGAAACAGCTGGAAATTTAGCCTTCAATTTGCCAGTTCTGAACGGTATGGATGTTAAATTTTGTCTGGAGATGTACGCTGATTGTAGATCTGGTTCGTAAGAGTTTATACAACAGTACCAGGGAAACAGTGCTATGAGTAGAGGGCCTCTTTCAGCAGAAAATGTGCGTACCATGCACACTCAGTCACAGATCGACCTTTGTTTTTTTAGATTTAAATGCAGATATGGTAAATCTTCACCATGAGATATCGCCAACTGTAGATCTCGTTTCTAAGAGCTCATTTTTCAGTCTGCACTAACAAGCAGTTCCTCAGACGCAGGATCAGGGGCAAAAAAGAATGCGCTTCTTTGGAACTTACAGTCGTAAATATCTATGAACATTTGAAGTTTCAGCATTGGCCTAGCTGGTTTGACTGGATAAAATGTTTTTCTTTTGCTCTCAGACGAGCAAATCATTACCTTTACTTTACAGATTAAGCTCGTAAGGCCATCATATGACACTGTAATGAAGCAGTTTCATTACCGTTGGATCAGATATGAGCAAGTTGCAAATTTTTTTCTGCAGACAATAGTCATAGATCTCCGGAAAAAGCTACATATTTGGCCAACAATCTACTAGTTCTAATGGAAAATTTGACAGTTTTCTGTAAATACGGGAAGATTGCAAGTAGAAAGAATCAGATCTCGTTTTCGGGGGTCAGTATGATAGGGGGAAGCAGATCCCTGAAAGCAGGATAAAATTCCCAGCAAAAAGTGATTTTTCGCACATCTTCTGGCTATAATAGAATTGGTTTTAGAGATAAGCTGTTGTTTTCCTTTCTGTGTGGAAAGGTGATGTATATTTATTCAGATCTAGATCTTAAGAGTTAATATCCTAGGGAGGAAGCAGTTACATTGAATGCCCTTTCCTGGAACCTAATCATTGACTCCGTAAACTTCAGATTCAGAGAATATTATGCGTGTTTGAAGACGAGCGGGTTTCTGTATGTAGAGTAGACTTGAAAAGATCACAGAGATCTGGCTCATGAGGCTTCACAGCATGGCAGGAGTCCACAATTCACTTTTTGCAGAAATGTGGTCTCTGGATCTCTGCATGTTGTACATTCTCCTGGATAATCTGAGCATTTCCATGGACTGCTATAATTTGAGGTTGCTGTGATAAGGGAATCCAATATGACAAGCGACGATGTGCTTTGTAATTGAAATTCTTCGGCTTGATGTGGGGGTTTTCTGTGATTAGCTCAAATCTGATGGGACTTAGAGTAGAAATGGTGTCCTGCAAGTGTTATTCCATGCCTCAAGGGGATGAACATTTTTAGATTTTATGGTGGAGTTCTTTAATCTAATGTCTGCTGGCTCATTGGGTTGTTTTCATGATGTTTGCAGCTGCCAAGCTTGGGAGTAAGCCAGAATTTCATCACTTTCACACATGTAACGATGGAGTCAGAGAAGTATATCTGTGTTCGGGAAACAGCCCCTCAAAACAGTGTGGTTATTATTGACATGAACATGCCCATGCAACCCCTTCGCCGCCCCATCACTGCAGACTCTGCCCTCATGAACCCTAACAACAGAATTCTTGCTTTGAAAGGTACAAATTCCCCAGATTATGTGTTAAGGTGATCAATGTATGCACCCTTAACTTCTATTTTGATGTTTTGGAAATTCTCTTGAATTGCAGAGTCTAATAAAGTTGAAAATGCCAAAATGCCTGATAGAGTCATGATTTGGACATCTAGCTTCAGTTTTTTTCTTCTGTAGGCATGTGAACATGTCAGTTTGAATGGCCACACACGATTTTTTAAAGGTTTTGTTGATTTTGGGAATATGCAAAGTCCACCAAAGTTCCAAATGCGAAAATAGTGTCTGATAGATTCATAATTTGGAAAACTGGTTTTAGTTGCTTCTTCTTCTCTAGGCAGATTGGCATCAGTCTGATTGATCAGCACACAATGTTGTTACATCAAAGTTATTCATTGTGCAAAACTTTATTAATGGTTCTCCATGCCCATTCTTCATTATGTGGGGCTCTACTCCCAAATATTCAGTTCTAGAAAATTATAATAATTTCTATGGAAATAGTGAATTATGCTGCACACTGGCATGCATTTAATGAGTACAATTGTGTTTTGACCTAGTTACTTGCATTCTGCAAAGCCTGTCATCAGCTTTGGTGCATTTGCATTGCAAGAAATCTCTAGCTCAAATGGCATTATTCATTTTCGCTTGTGCCTCCTGTAAAATATTGTGTGCTTTGATGTGTATTTTACTGTTACTATTTAATGTGGCTTTCAGAATGTCCTGAAGTGCTGAGATTGCCTTGTAGCTAGATTGTCTCATGCAAATATAACTTGAGATTCTATTCGATTTGGAACTGAGTCTGATGTACATTTTGTATACTAGCTCAAATTCCTTCAACAACTCAAGATCACTTGCAAATATTCAATATTGAGTTAAAGGCCAAAATCAAATCATTTCAAATGCCTGAGCAGGTGAGATTTCTTAAATGAACATCACTTCTTCTCATACATTACTTGCTTTCACTTTAGCATTCATGACCATGCTTCTCTCTTTGTCACAACTGTGGAAACGGAACTGTTTAGGTGGTTTTCTGGAAATGGATCACACCAACGATGCTTGGTCTTGTAACCCAATCTTCTGTGTATCATTGGGCCCTTGAAGGTATCAAATCCCAATCAAGTTTGAACTCATTCTCTGTTTTCTGTTTATAAAATACAGGAGGATAACAATGGTTCTTTTTAGATGTCATCCATTTATATTGGTGATGTGTATAGTCGAGTTCTATTGCTGGCATCATGATGTTTGTATGTGATCTGTATAATAGGTGATGCAGAACCAGTTCGGATTTTCGACCGCACAGCCAATCTTACAGGAAACCAGATCATAAATTATAGATGTGATCCATCTGAGAAGTGGTTGGTTCTTATTGGAATTGCTCCAGGAGCAGCTGAGGTATTATTTTGTGTGTGAAGTTTTATTAGAAGAATTACTAACGACAGTAATCTCCATGACTGATCTGAAACTTTAATGCTCTTTGCAGCGCCCTCAGCTTGTCAAAGGCAATATGCAGCTCTTCTCAGTCGATCAACAACGAAGTCAGGCACTTGAAGCACATGCAGCAAGTTTTGCAAGTTTTAAGGTGTAAACCATGCTTACAAAGTCATAATAAAGCATCTTTACTTCCGTATTATCAACTTAAATAAGCTCTGCTAATTGCTAATTGTGGTTTCTAGGCTCCTGGAAGTGACACTCCATCGATTCTGATCGCGTTTGCAACAAAAACTATCTCAGGAGGACAGCTTACTTCAAAGCTCCATGTCATTGAACTTGGTGCACAGCCAGGTAGGAAGGCTTCACTTGACTCATCTTTTGTCCACTGTAGCTGAGGCCAAGCTCTTAACATCCATATGTTACTAAACTTGTCTTCTTCCAATATTGCTTGAAGATTTTTGTGATATTATGCATTTAATGTGTGAATCTATCTACTCAAATTCTAAACTTCGTTGTTTATTTGTAAAGAATACATGGTTCCTTTTGTGTTAATGAATGGTGATTCAATGAAGTTCCATTCATTGAATTTCCGTTTAAGCATCAATCTCCTTCCATAAGACATCTGAACCAAAGTTGCTCCACCTGGTGGTGCAGGCAAGCCAGGATTCTCAAAGAAGCAGGCCGATCTTTTCTTTCCCCCAGATTTTGCAGATGATTTTCCTGTTTCCATGCAGGTGTTTTTTCTATTTCTGACATATATTTATTTGTATAATGTATTCATACATACACATCCTATCTACATCTCTATCTATCTATCTATCTCTATCTATCTATCTATATATATATGTAGATGCATATACATTGATAGTTAAATAGATAGATAGATAAACATATATAGATATGTGTAAGCATATATGATGGGGTAATGTACTGACCACTTTCTAAGCTGTTATTATTGTTTTATTTATATTCAGGTTTCAAACAAATACAGCTTAATATATGTCGTGACAAAGCTAGGGCTTTTGTTTGTTTATGACCTTGAGACGGCAACTGCAGTATATAGAAATCGTATCAGTCCTGATCCTATATTTCTTACTGTGGATTCTCCTGCCACTGGAGGGTTTTATGCTATCAATAGACGAGGTCAGGTCCTACTTGCTACTGTAAACGAAGCTACAATTGTGCCTTTTGTCAGTGGCCAGGTACTTTGTTTTCCTTGTTTCCAGTAACCTGCGATGAGGTCATTTATCTATAAGAGATTTTTATAAGTATCTTTTTCATCCTGCAGCTAAATAATCTCGAACTGGCTGTAAATCTGGCCAAGCGAGGAAATTTACCTGGTGCTGAGAATCTTGTAAGCTCGTTCTCTACGTATTCAGTGTTGTGTTTTTTAATTATTTGGTAGCACTTTTGATGTATTAGCTTTTTGAAAACGTTAAGATCAAGGCTTTCTTTCTTAATCAAAGATCTGATGCAGTCTATTTGCTATAAGTAGAAACATGCATTTTAACTACTTATATCTATAATCAAACAGGTGGTTCAAAGATTCCATGAGCTGTTTTCTCAAATGAAGTACAAGGAGGCAGCAGAACTTGCTGCAGAGTCTCCTCAAGGCATTCTACGAACTCCAGATACTGTAGCTAAGTTTCAGGTATGTTTGTAGAATATGCAGTTGTCATTTACTAAATCTCATTTGTCTCAAATCGTAGGCTTTTTTGGTTGAAATCAGAGTGTACCTGTACAAGCTGGGCAAACTCCTCCATTATTGCAATATTTTGGCACATTGCTTACGAAGGGGAAACTCAATGCCTTTGAATCATTGGAACTGTCACGCCTCGTCGTAAACCAAAATAAAAAGAACTTGCTGGAAAATTGGCTTGCAGAAGACAAACTAGAGTGTAGTGAGGAACTTGGGGATCTTGTCAAGGTGGTTGTTCTTCTTGTTCTTGGAAATTTTATACTTGGAATTGCAGAGTATGTGCTCAATGCATCTTCCATCTACTATGTAGACCGTGGACAATGATATGGCGTTGAAAATATACATTAAGGCACGAGCCACACCCAAAGTTGTTGCAGCCTTTGCTGAAAGGCGAGAGTTTGACAAGATCCTGGTTTACTCAAAACAGGTTAGCAGAGTCTGTTGTACCTTTATTCATCACCATTTCTATCCTGTTTTTCAAATGTTTTATTTTATGTTAATGTTACAGGTTGGGTATACTCCTGATTACTTGTTTCTACTTCAAACACTTCTACGGACAGATGCACAGGTTTTTATCATTTCTATTTAATGATAAAATATTCAATTGCAGCTTGAGTTATTCACCTTAGGGATTTCACAGATATATGCAGTCCATTTAATTGCTATCATTTTTATACATGAGAATTGTCCATTAAGCTGATTTTGCTGTTTAATAATGATAGAAAAATATTTCTATCTAATCTCTTCTTGGTTTGCAAGGGTGCGGTCAATTTTGCATTGATGATGTCTCAAATGGAAGGTGGATGCCCTGTTGATTATAATGTTATCACCGACTTGTTTCTTCAGGTATAGATTTAACTCCTCAAACTGACATAAATAGATGTTAAATGTGTTTGGATGATAAACATATTCTCTTTGTGCTGATGAATTCTTGGGTTTTTATGCTAGCGCAATTTGATAAGGGAGGCTACATCCTTCTTATTAGATGTTTTGAAGCCAAATCTTCCAGAACATGCTATGCTGCAAACGAAGGTACCGGATTACAGATAACTGCAATGCTTTCTTCTGGAATAAGTATCTTATGTTTTTTCTGTGTCATATAGGTGCTGGAAATTAACCTCGTCACCTTCCCAAATGTTGCTGATGCAATTCTTGCAAATGGAATGTTTAGCCACTATGACCGCCCGCGTATTGCCCAACTCTGTGAGAAAGCAGGACTCTATATGCGAGCACTGCAGGTAGTTAAGATGACTTTTCAATATTTAATATGGTTGCGGTGTAATATTCTGACTACTAACATTAAAATTCTTCAGCACTATACAGAACTACCAGACATAAAGCGCATTATAATCAACACTCATGCGATTGAACCTCAGGTTCCTGCTTTTGTGACCTTTTTAATAAATCATACTTGAATATTTACTTCCAATGGAAGTACATGTATTAATAGTCGTCTTACTGGCAGGCTTTAGTGGAATTCTTTGGGTCACTGTCAAAAGAATGGGCATTGGACTGCATGAAAGAACTTTTGTTGGTCAATATGCGTGGCAATTTGCAGATTATTGTTCAGGTAAGCTTGTTCTTATGTTTGTTTATGTTTTTTCTCCATGGGCTGCATGCATATGGATAGTTATGAAGCAGAAATACTACATTACAGGTTGCAAAAGAATATTCAGAGCAACTTGGAGTGGATTCTTGTGTCAAACTCTTTGAACAGTTCAAGTCCTATGAAGGCCTCTACTTTTTCCTTGGTGCTTATCTGAGCTCGAGGTAAGAATTAACTAGACGATGTGTTGAGATTTTTTCATACATTTCTGTCTATGTTTGATATTAAAAGACTGGGTGCATTTTTAACCCTTTTGCCTTGCTTCAATGAATTTTAACTTACAGTGAGGATCCTGAGATACACTTCAAATATATTGAGGCAGCTGCTAAGACAGGGCAAATTAAAGAAGTTGAACGTGTGACTAGGGAATCAAACTTTTATAATGCTGAAAAAACCAAAAACTTCCTCATGGAAGCTAAACTTCCCGATGCTCGCCCATTGATTAATGTTTGTGATCGGTTTGGTTTTGTTCCGGACCTTACACACTTCCTTTATTCAAACAACATGCTTCGCTATATTGAAGGATATGTGCAGAAGGTGAGGAATATTGAACTAACAGTTACCAGCAGGACATGTTTTTGGACCTTGTACCTCCATATTTCATATGAAATCTGAGAAACAGCATGTAACCCTTTCAGGTAAATCCAAGCAATGCTCCTCTTGTTGTTGGACAATTGCTAGACGATGATTGCCCTGATGATTTCATCAAAGGCTTGATCCTGTCAGTTCGGTCTCTGCTCCCTGTCGAGCCTCTGGTTGAAGAGTGTGAGAAAAGGTGAATTCTGTTCCATTCTTGTATTTTCAAAATTTGTGATTTTTTTATGAATGTTTCTTGGTAATTTGCTTGATGGTTATATTCGTTTTTCAGAATTTTGTTTGATTGCCTTATGTGGGTGTTTCTGTTTTCCAGGAATCGCCTGAAGCTGCTTACACAGTTTTTGGAGCATCTCGTCAGCGAAGGAAGCCAAGATGTTCATGTACACAACGCACTTGGGAAGATAATCATCGACACCAACAATAATCCAGAACACTTTCTTACAACCAATCCTTACTATGATTCTCGAGTTGTTGGAAAATACTGTGAGAAAAGAGACCCAACATTGGCAGTGGTTGCATATAGGCGCGGTCAATGTGATGATGAGCTAGTGAACGTGACCAATAAAAATTCCCTTTTCAAACTGCAAGCAAGGTTTGCTTACGAACTGAGATCTTATTTTGTTTAGATCTCTGTTCAAATGTGTGTTGAAGGTTGATCAAATTTCTTTTGATTTCAGATATGTTGTAGAACGGATGGACGCAGATTTATGGGCGAAGGTGCTTGATCCAGAAAATCCATATAGACGTCAGCTTATTGACCAGGTTGTGTCGACAGCATTGCCAGAGAGCAAGAATCCTGAGCAGGTTTCAGCCACTGTGAAAGCTTTCATGACCGCAGATTTACCTCATGAGTTGATTGAGCTCCTTGAGAAGATCGTGCTTCAGAATTCAGCATTTAGTGGCAACCCGAACCTTCAGAATCTGCTCATTCTCACTGCTATAAAGGCAGACAAGTCACGCGTTATGGATTATGTCAACCGACTTGATAATTTTGATGGTCCTGCTGTTGGTGAGATAGCCGTTGGTTCAGAATTGTACGAGGAGGCTTTTGCTATCTTCAAGAAGTTCAATTTGAATGTTCAAGCTGTCAATGTTCTTCTGGATAACATTCGGAGCATTGAGCGAGCTGTTGAGTTTGCATCTCGCGTTGAGGAGGATGAGGTCTGGAGTCAGGTGGCAAAAGCACAGCTTAGGGAAGGACTTGTCAGTGACGCAATTGAGTCCTTCATTCGGGCAAATGATGCTACTGAATTTCTGGATGTTATACGGGCTGCAGGGCAAACGGGAGCTTTCGAAGACCTTGTTAAATATCTGCTCATGGTTAGGAGGAATGTCAAGGAGCCCAAGGTTGATTCTGAACTTATTTATGCATATGCCAAGATTGACAGATTGGGAGAAATTGAGGAGTTCATTTTGCAACCCAATGTGGCAAATCTTCCAACTGTTGGTGATCGCCTGTATGATGAAGCTCTCTATGAGGCAGCAAAGATAATCTTCACTCACATATCCAACTGGCCTAGATTAGCAAGCACTTTAGTGAAATTGCATCAGTTCCAAGGTGCAGTGGATGCGGCACGTAAAGCTAACAGCTCAAGGACATGGAAAGAAGTGTGCTTTGCTTGTGTAGATGCTGAGGAGTTCAGACTAGCCCAAATATGTGGTCTGAACATCATAATTCAGGTATTTTACTTCAAATTGTTTCACATGTTTCAATTCATACTTTGTGGCAGTATTTTATTCTATGTTGTGGTTGTGTAGGTGGATGACCTGGAGGAAGTGAGCGATTACTATCAGAATAGAGGCCGCTTTGATGAGCTTATCAATTTGATGGAAAGTGGCCTTGGGTTAGAAAGGGCGCATATGGGGATATTTACTGAGCTTGGAGTTCTTTATGCCCGATACCGTTCAGATAAATTGATGGAACATTTGAAGCTCTTCTCTACACGACTCAACATTCCAAAGCTTATTCGTGTATGTGATGAGCAACAACATTGGAAGGAGCTTACGTACCTGTACATTCAATATGATGAATTCGACAATGCTGCAACGACGATAATGAACCATTCCCCTGAAGCATGGGACCATATGCAATTCAAAGATGTTTCTGTCAAGGTTGCTAATGTGGAGCTGTACTACAAGGCTGTTCACTTCTATTTACAAGAACATCCTGATCTAATTAATGATCTTTTGAACGTTTTGGCTCCAAGAGTTGATCATACACGGGTTGTGGACATAATGAGGAAGGTAAACCACTTCTTAAATGTTAGTTTTAAATCTGTGGACAATTGATAATTTAAGACAGCAACCTGGTTACTTTTTGAGGGCTCATTTCACTTTCTATTTTTCTGCCAGGCTGGTCATTTGCCGCTGGTGAAACCATATATGGTCGCTGTTCAGAGTAACAATAACTCTGCTGTTAACGAAGCTCTAAATGCTCTTTATATTGAAGAAGAGGATTATGAGAGGCTTAGAGAGTCGATTGACATGCATGACAACTTTGATCAAATTACATTGGCACAGAAGGTAGCACATGAATAATTACCATAACATGCTCATTGTTAAAAGGTGCTTTCTGTAGTAAGATTAAATCTTGTATAACCTTTTTTTCAGCTCGAGAAGCATGAACTTCTAGAGTTCCGGCGCATCGCTGGTCTCATCTATAAAAAAGCAGGTCGATGGAAGCAATCAGTGGCACTCTCAAAGAAGGACAATTTGTACAAAGATGCCATGGAAACATGCTCTCAGTCCGGTGACCGTGATCTTGCTGAAGAACTTCTCTCCTTCTTTGTGGAGCAGGTACAGTGGTTGATTGATTGTGTCAGCTGCCATTTTTAGTCTACTTCCTGTATAGAGTAGCAAGAAGGTAAAGTTGCGAAGATTTATAGTCGATAAAAGCTGCTGCTAAATTTTTGTCACACGTTACAGGGCAAGAAGGAGTGCTTCGCATCATGTCTATTCACTTGTTATGACTTGATCCGAGCGGATGTTGCATTAGAGCTCGCGTGGGTCAATAACATGGTCGACTTTATCTTCCCATATCTCATGCAGGTGTGTGTCATCTCATATTGATTTTGTGAGAAAATGTTTGTTCGCCTGTTTATTTGTTTGTGGGAGCTGAACGAGCTCATGAAATTGGGCAGTTCTTACGTGAGTACACCGGCAAAGTCGACGAGCTTGTCAAGGATAGAATCGAAGCTCAGGCCGAGAGCAAAGCAAAAGAGGCGGAGGAAAAAGAATTGGTTGCGAGCCAGGTAATTTCGTTTGTGCGGACGCCGTTCTTTCTCCTTCTCGACATGGTATGCAAATATAGCCGAGAAGGGATTCGATTTCATCGTACTCTCTTTCGTTGTGTTTTCATTGCAGAATATGTATGCGCAACTGTTGCCGCTGGCTTTACCTGCTCCGCCGGGAATGGGTGGCTATGACCCGGGGTTCTCAGGGGGAATGCCAGGTATGCCAGGAATGCCCGGCATGCCTCCCGCATATGGCATTCCGGGCATGCCTGGTATGCCAGGTATGCCAGGTATGCCTGGAATGCCTGGATATTAAGCTTTTATGGAAAGATTAGCTTGTTTTCATTATGTATGCTCTGCTCAAATTCCAAGCACTTCTACCTACAAGTAAGAGAAATCGTCGGGTGCAATGGGGGCCTAGCTAGACTGATGAAATCAATCGATCCATCGATCAATCAAATCATACATAGCGCAGTCAGTCGTTAAGTGTTTCCTGTAACAGAGGGGGTGGTGGGTGTCATGACATGCACAATTTTTTCTGTAGTTACTTACTGATAGGACACGATTGGTCTTCCTATCTGGTTATTTTTTTGAAAGAATAAGGTGTGTTTTGGACGTGATTGGCAGGCGTTTTTCTGTTCTTTTCTTTTCCCCCTTCTATTAATTACTACTACAACTAGATTTCCTTGAGGCAGGAGCTTTTCGGTGGAATTACGGTGGGAATTCAATCATTATACACGCATTGATTGTTGTATAAGAATTTGAGGACTTTTGGAACAAGAGGGGGAGTGAGAGAGAAAGATCTCCTGGTTTTGAAAGCCACAGTTGCAAGTAACATCTATATCCAAATTGTTTGACAAGCTCAGCTTCTGATTTGTTTAAAACAGACTTGGTGGTGGTTTTTCGTGCTTCTGTGGTTTTTGATACCGATTTGCTTATATATCGAGGTCGATTGATGCCGTAATTTGCCATCGCGATATGCTTGTTTGCAGTCTTCAAACAAGCTTTAATGGTCATGAATTATCGCCGTTTCGCGTCCTATACCATAAATTAAAGAAATCTGAGATAAATGTCGCCAAGTGTAAGATAACTGAGATCATCACATCAAGGTCCCAAATAACGCTCGCCAAAGTGCGTTGTGTGTGGTAGATATGAGATAGAACGTAGTTCTTCATCGACATAATAGATCATTTTACTCTGCTAAGAAAATGCATCACCTTATCGAATCGAGACTGATCGAATCATCTCGCTTGTTTTGTGTCCGATGCATAAATTAGAAAACTCCGGGATCAATATGTACTTGTACAAATGTAAAGAGATCGAGATCGCACCAACGTCCCAAGTAGTGGTCGTCGAACTGTAGCTCTTAGGTAAGCAAAAATTGATATCATTTTTTCGCTCTTCTGATTCACTTGATCGAAATCGATTGATTTGTGTGCCTGATCACCTGATCGAGTCGGATCGATTCGTGGGCGCACCCATCAGCGGATCGAACCGAGATCCGATTTGATTCGAAGGACTGATTGATGATTTGAAAATCGTTCGAATGGATCGATCGACGGATCGTGATCCTTCCACCGCCGCCACTGATGGTAGATTAGAGAGGACTGTTGCTTTCTTTCCAAGAGGCCTTCCAAGTGAGGTTTGTTTGTTGATCCCATTCCTTCTCCTCCACAGATGGTAGATCTAGGACTCTTGCTTTTCCCAAGCTGGGGCCTCTCTCTCTCTCTCTCTCTCTCTCTCTCTCTCTCTCTCTCTCTCTCTCTCTGTGTGTGTGTGTATAGGGACTTTGCTGATTGATTGATTCCTTTCACCTCCAGAGAAAGAATGGTGAGAGAGATAGTAGGGGCTATATGCTTCCCAAAGCAAGCTTCTAGGGTTTCTGCTGATTCCTTCACCTCCACAGATTGGTGGAATAGGAAGGTGCTTGGCATGCTCTGCTTTTGCTCTGGCTTGCCCTCTCTGTTCCCTCTCAGCTTCCTCTCATTTTTGGGGGGTTCCTTTTGCTTTCTTCTCCTCCATCCTTTCCACCATCTCCATCTCCCATCTCCATCTCCATTGCTCTCCAATTCTCCTTCCTCTCTTGTCTGTTGCTTGTGCGTGTAACTTGGTGGGCAGTTAGTTGTTGTACAAACCTGTGTCCTCTTGTGTGTGTTCTTTCCCTTTGGTTTTAGATGTGAAGCTCTAGGGTTTAGGGTTTAGGGTTTATTTAGGGTTTAGGGTTTAGGGTTTATTTGGGGTTTAGGTTTAGGGTTTATTTAGGGTTTAGGGTTTTTGAGAGTGTGGACATGGCGGATCAAGCGTCAGCAATAGCAAACACAGGAGCAGGAACACCGACACACCAGGCTAGAGCTTCGATTCGGTGCTTCTCACAACATTCCCAACGATTCGCAGGGCCTCCGGAAGGGCAATGTCACAAACAAGATTTGAACTCGGAAACCCTTTTTGCTTCTCCGAAGAGAGATGGTTCTGGAGAAGGTCTCACTCGGGCATTCGTCAAAACTTGCAGACAACGAAATGTTTGAATGGACTGGACAGTGTGAATGCGGCCATTATACGACCATATAATTCTAATATGGTTTTTGAACCCATTGGAGTCGTGATCATGCATTTGCTTCTTTCAACTCTAGGAAGCTTCCACGACGTTCTCGTGACCTATGAGCTATTACTCTCAACTTACGAAAAAGCCAATGCGATGATAACTTATCGATCGCACAATTGTATGCGAGTGGTTCGTTTCGCATTCGGCCGGTGGGTGTATATGGTTCGAAATCTGATAGAACCTTCTAAAAATCTCTAGGCTAATCTATAGTGCCAAGGGAGGCTCATTGGGTGGAGAAATGTCGAATCGATCGCATCGATCACATCGATCGCATCGATCGATCGATCGCATCAGTGAGAAACATCGGATCGATCCATCGGCGAAATCGCTCATCCGAGTCCATCTTTTCAGCGATAGTAAAGAAACGTGATTTCAACTGTATGTTAGTTAGCAGCAGTCGAAGAGTCCGTTCGCACTCTACTTATAAAGCTCTGGAGAACGGCAAGGACCCGGCTCTACTGGCTCTGCAGAAGAAGACAGTGGGGAAATTGTTCAACGGGTTGATATGATCTTGAGAGGCACTGTCTAAGACCCGAGTAAAAAGATTTCATAGCGTTAATGGCCCACTAAGTTTGCTTATAAGGTTACAGAAGTAGTCCGATTTTTATAGCTACTGAAAGACCTTGTCTGAAACGTCTACCGAATTCTTGCGTCGCAGCTACGCAGCTATGCGAGTCAGCTAGCTGGGATCGAGCTTCGAGCTTCGAGCAATCGTAGATGTATCGATTACATATGCACCAGCGATGGCGTCAGAATCGGTCATGCGAATGGACGATCGCTCGGGCTCTGGGTTCTGGAACAGGATCAAGACAGATGAGGACGGCAACGATTCTGACGACGATGCTGACGTTGAGCCATCGTGATCCATCTTTGACCTGTTCGTGAGGCGCTTTTTGCGCCCACTTCGAGCTGTTTGATTCGACGATGGTTTCCTCGGAGCCATCGGTCCACAAAGGTGGCCGATTCTTTTGAAAAAAAACTATCGAATTCCGAACAGTTCTCCACGCAATCCAGTGGCAGTAGGTTTCCAGAGAGTTCCTGCTTAACTGATCAGCTTCTTGATGGATGGATTTAATTAAGGATACAACTAAAGCGGTTAACGAAGTTCTAATGGGAGATAATTACACTTCTTTCGACGCAGGTGTATATCTGGGCAAATACGCTGAAGTCGCAGAGCTCCTTTCATCCGAGCCCTGTTGTTACAGGCAGTCGGAATCACCCTGATTCCGAGGCCAAACCGGCGAATCGTCGGATCTGTGGCCGAATCCAATCGCGAGAAAAAAAAAAATACAAGTTTTAGTGGACCCAGTTGAAATAAAAAGCGTTATTTCCGCTGTTCCTGCCACGTCTGCTTTGCTCTGTGCACGCCACCGGACTCTCGATCGATTCTCAAAAGAAATAAGGAAGGATCGGATTGACGTCGGAAGTGGATTTTGGACTCTCTTGTGTACGTAATCTCGGTTCCAGCAAAGCCCCACATGCATCCCTGATCGAATCGAATCGAATCGAATCGAGTCGAATCGCTGGAAAATGTGAGGCGAAAAAAGGTTGTTGATCGGTGACCTGCCGCCAGAATTAGCTGGAACGATAGAGAAGAGAATCTGACAAATAGATGCTGCATAGCCAGCGCGATCGATCGAACGAACGATCGGTCGTCCACATTGTGTTCGTGGCTTTCCGATCCTCTCGAAATAAATTTGATGCAGAAATAAATTTGATGCAGACATGGTCCAAGACTCATTTCATTGGGAAAAGCTTCCTCTTCATCATCTTCTTCATCTTCATCTTCCTCTTCATCATCATCTTGATCTTCCACTTCTTCTTCTTTCTTTCTTTCTTTCTCTCGATCTATGCTCTAGGGTTTTCGCCATCCTGAAAAAAAAAGAGAAAAAAAAAACTTTAATTGCTGCATAATGAATGAACACATTGTGTTGTTACATTTCTTTTCTTTTTCTTTTCTTTTTGGTGGAAATCTTGAGCACCTGGAAATGGAATGCTTGAAGAGAACAAAGTCTCTGATTCTTGCATTGATATGTTGAACAGTAAAACACATTGTGTTGTTACATTTCTTTTCTTTTTCTTTTTCTTTTTGGTGGAAATCTTGAGCACCTGGAAATGGAATGCTTGAAGAGACAAAGTCTCTGATTCTTGCAGTGAAATGTTGAACAGTAAAACACATTGTGTTGTTACGTTTCTTTTCTTTTGCTTCTTTTTTTTTGTGGAAATTTTGAGCACCTGGAAATGGAATGCTTGAAGCGACAAAGTCTCTGATTCTTGCATTGAAATGTTGAGCAGTTAAAACACGTTGTGTTGTTTCATCTACTTTTTCTTTCTTCTGTGGAAATTCTGAGCACCGAAAATTGGATGTTCGAAAAGGCATGAATGAATGAATTCTCTGATTTCTTGCATTGAAATGTTGATTTCTCTCAGAATTTGGGCGCTAAAACATTTTGGGCACTTTCTCTTTCTTGAATTCTGTGCAGATTCCATGACTCGGCTTCTCTTTGATCATCGATGTATATCCATTTTCACTGTTTGCTTGCTGATTAGTTCAATTTAGGGTGCTGTTAAATTTACCTGTTCTTTTCGCTTTTGGTTTTGTTTTCTTTTTAAATCTGCTCTAATTTGAGCCGTCTCTGTCACTCTGTTCCTCTGTTTTGTCTCTGTGTCTTTGTTCTTTCTTTCTTTCCTTCTGCAGGAAGATCGATTCCTCAAGTTAGATAAAGTGCCCTCGTGTCCCATGGAAGCTCCCGGAAGCTGCACCATCTTCAAACTTGGGTTGGGGCTATTTAAAGCAAGAGAACAGACCCTAAACCTAACTAACTCACACCAAAGAAGGAAAAGAAGGAAGAACCATTGGATTGAAGCTGCAGAAACGCAGCAAAGCAACACAAGGCTTGCAAAAGGAAGAACCAAGAAAGCAGTGAAAGCAACTCAGCTGCAATGGCTCCTCCTGCTCCTCCCAAATTCCCTGGTGTCATCAAGTATACCAAGCTCTTCATTGATGGCGAGTTTGTAGATGCTATCTCAGGTATGCATCTCCTTAGTATGTATTGTATATAAATGCATGATGTACTTGTAAAGCTCAAGGATTTATAGGATGGATTGGTCGGTCAATGTGTATAAAACAGGAAAGACATTCGAGACATACGATCCACGCTCCGGTGAAGTGATCGCATCCGTGGCTGAGGCTGATCGAGCCGATGTGGATTTAGCTGTAAAAGCTGCAAGAAAGGCTTTTGATGAAGGCCCATGGCCTCGGATGTCTGGATATGTATGCAGTGACACCCTACACATGTGTACTTAAAACCATCCATTCATACATGCATACAAATACACATGCATGCATGCATGCATGTATAGATCCTTGTAACCGTCCATGGATGCATGCATACATACATAGATACATAAACATTAGTTTGGTCAACCATCCATGGCCTCCATGCCTTTCATAATGGAACTCATGATATACCTTGTTCAGTTTAGTTCAGTTTAGATTGTGCTTCACCTTGGTGCTGCAAAATTATGCCGATTTAGGTTTGGTTTAGTTTAGTTTAATTTATGTGCTCTTGGATCATTATTGGGTTATGATTCTAGTCATGCTAAGAAAAGATTTGATGCTCTCTTTTGGGTTTTCTCCTATACATTTTTTGTTTGATCAGGCGAGAGGTGAGATACTGCAAAAGTTTGCTGATCTCATTGAGCAACACGAAGATGAGTTGGCTTACCTCGAGAGCTTGGACAATGGGAAACCATTGTTTCTTTCCAAGTATGTGGATCTCAAGGGCTCTCTCAAGAACCTCCGGAGCACAGCCGGTATAGTTCTATGTATGTATGTGTATATATATGTATCTACCCGTGGTATATGCATGCATGCGTCTGTCTATGTATGAATGCTTGTATATATGTGTGTATATACATGTGTCTTTGCGTGTATGCATGCTATCATGAAATTGTGTGCTAAATCTCACCAAATAATGGCATTGATGATAGTATGGGAGTATCTGATGTAACAATTTCTTTGTATGTTCACAACCATCATGTTTAGGATGGGCGGACAAGATCAGTGGCAGCACCTTCAAGCTCGATGGTGCTTATCATGGCATGTCACTCTATGAGCCAATCGGGGTTGCGGGTGCCATCATTCCTTGGAACTTCCCCATCCTTATGTTCATCATGAAAGCAGCACCTGCACTTGCTGCAGGAAATGCCCTTGTGCTGAAACCAGCTGAGCAGACTCCGCTCACGGCCCTCTACTTGGCTGCTCTGGCCAAAGAAGTAGGTCAAATTTTAAAACTCGTGTCCAACTGACATAGGAAGAATGTTTTAGTATGTTGCCGTGTTGGTTCTCATGAATTGGGGTTAAAGTTTGCCCTTTTTTAACTCTTGTGAATTGAGGTTAAGTTTGCCCTTCTTAGCTTTCGTGAATCGACGTTAAGTTCTCCCTTTATTAGCTCTTGTGAATCAGTGATAAGATTACCCTGTGTGGTTATAAAAATAAACCAATGATCAATTTGCCTTTGGTAAGTTACCAATAATCTTTCGTGAGTTATTGGTAACTTAGGCTTTTTATAACCCCCATGGATTCAATCGTATGCGACCGCGCTTTGCTATGTAAACGGAATTTAGAAAAAGATTATTTCTACCATGCAAATAGAATTTACGAAAGGATCTAAGAGCAAACGAAAGAAGCGCATAAGCAAACCACACACTGACTGATGACGATGATGATGATGATGGATTTTCTTTTAGGCTGGGGTACCGAATGGTGTCTTAAACGTTGTTCCGGGCTTTGGGAGCACTGCTGGCGCTGCCATTTCAAGCCATATGGACATCGACAAGGTTTCTCAAATCATCATCATTAATACGCACATACACACAAAGTTGCCTCTTAATTTGTTTGTTTTTACACAAGGCAAGAGTGCATGCGTTGTATCATTGAATCCATTTATGCTTGTCTCTCCAGCACTCTTCCGTGAAACTTCATGGTTTTTGTTATGCATCAGTGGATATGTGCATTCATCCTGATCTCTGATCCAGCACCGCTTTGCGAAAACAACGGTTTTGGTTTTGTCAGGTTGCATTCACAGGGTCCACGGATGTGGGACGGCGGATCATGACAGCGGCAGCGCAGAGCAATCTTAAGTCTGTGACGCTTGAGCTCGGTGGCAAGTCGCCATTGATCATCTGCAACGATGCCGATCTTGATGTTGCTGTTGACCTTGCTAACTTTGCAATCTTTTTCAACATGGTGAGTAAGGCAAACCCATCGAAAGAAAAATCATAGCAATTGATGTCACTCACGTTATATATCTAGCACGTTGTTTCGGTTCACACAGTTTCCCTCATGTTTTCTTTTGAAGATAAAATGAACTGAAGATTGGGTAGTATGGGTTGTTATGGAATGACCTAGGGCCAAATCTGTGTTGCTGGGAGCAGAATATTCGTACAAGAGGGAATTTATGAGGATTTCTGCCACAAAGCGATGGCTAAAGCGAAGCAGAGAGTGGTGGGTGATCCAATGGAGGCAGGTGTAGATGATGGGCCAATAGTAAGTGCTGCTGCTACATCTGATTTCTTTTAAGATTACAAGATTGAACAGCAAGTCGGGTATTCGAATGACGCATGCGATATCATCTCTGTAGAAAGCACAAGCATGAAATCCATAACAGAATATCCCTCTAATTGCTCTTTTGCTTAACATAAACAGGTGAGTGAATCACAGCTGAACAAGATCTTGGGCTATATCGAAACCGGGAAACATGAAGGAGCCACATTGTTGACAGGTGGGAACAGAGTGGGGAATAAAGGTTATTTCTTAGAGCCAACCGTCTTTGCTGATGTCCAAGTAAGTATTTCAATCGCTGCTTCTTCTCATCTCCCCCATTCTCTCTTCACTGTTGTCTAAGACATAACCACCGCTTCAGGACGATATGAAGATCGCGAGAGAAGAGATTTTCGGCCCCGTTATGTCAATCCTCAAGTTCAAGTAAGAAGAAACTTTGTTCAGCATATTATAATAATTTCCATGATGTTCCATCTCTCTATTTTTTTGGCTTTTGTGTGTGTTGTGGGGTGGGAGGGGGTGATTGCATGAGGCAACAATATGGCTGTCCTGTCAGGGTTGGTGAATTCGGATCTGATGGTATGAGCATTCACGGTGATACATGTCGAGAATGAATCATGACGATTCTTTGCGATGAAGATTAATTCAATGTTGCATTGTGATGATTCTGCATGATCACCATACAAGTCAATTATGATGCATGATGACAGGTCTTGTGATGCATAACGATGTCGATGATCAATGTGAGTGATGGTGATGCATGTTGATGTTCAATGTTAGTAAACGGGTGAAAGCTCGACACAAGGGGTACTTATAGCACGAAGCTAATGAATTAACTTCTAAAGTTGTGTAGAGCCCACACGATAGCATTAAAATTGATGAGATCAAAGACGATAACTACATTAATTAGATAGTTTTACTTGTTTATATACAGCTTTATTACAATGTGCAGTTCCATTCTCATGCTTTCACCAATCATTGTCGAAATGTGCGGTTGGTTGATCATGCTGATGGCTGTGAAATAGCTAGTTTAGCCTCCCTTTTCTCATGCTTTCTTTCACCCATCATGTTGGAAGTGCTCAGTTGGTCGATGATGATCATGGTCATAATGATGGTGATGAAACAGCTAGTTTAGCTGACTTATAATGTTCCTGTTCTCATGCTCTCTCGCCTATCATGTTGTTGTTGTCGATGATGATGATGATTGATTGATTGATTGATTGATTGATTGATTGATTGATTGATTGATTGATGATAACAATCATCTATATATAGGAGCTTGGAGGAGGTTATAAAGAGAGCAAATGACACACACTATGGCCTCGCGGCGGGGATTGTGACCACGGATTTGAACGTGGCGAACAGGTTGTCGAGATCGATCAAGGCGGGGACAGTGTGGATCAATTGCTACCATGTCTTCGATCCTGCGACGCCATTTGGTGGGTACAAGATGAGCGGCATCGGGCGCGAGCATGGGATCCACGCGATCCTCAACTACATGGAAGTTAAGTCTGTCATAACCCCTCTCCATGACTCCCCTTGGCTGTAAATGTTCTCAATCATCTGTCTCTAGTATATGCATATATATACATATATATATATATATACATACGCATTCGTCCCTATATACATATCCATTTCCATGTCTCTTTCCTTCGCATACTTATTTTGCTTGACCCCTTCAGTCGCTTTTGCTCAACTTTGCTTGACCCCTTAAGTCTCTTTTGCTCAACTTTCCCCCCCCCCCCCCCCTCACCCCTTTTTGGCCCCACGGATCGCTCAATAAGATGTATTGACTACCTACCTACATGCGAGGCACTCTCTGATCTCCGCATTGTTACAAAATCGTATAACCAACACGCTTTTGGAAAAATATATATATATATGCATGCGTTGCTATTATCAGTCTCCGCATCAATCCAGCTTCTCGTAATATTTGCCGAGATACGTTTTCCTGAGTAGGGTTTCTTCTTTTTGCCGCAAAGTGTCGTAATCTTCCATCGAAGTTTTTGCCCGGAAGACAGGGAAATATGTTGATTCGTAGAGGATTGTTTGATTGCACACTCGCTTGATGTGCTTGCACGAGCAGACTACTCCTTCCAATTTGGTGAATCTGACCCGGTGCTGATGTTTGGCAAATTTTGCACGATATTAAAGATCATAAAGTCGGAAAGTCGGTGACGGCTTTCAGGTTGAAATGCTGATCACTTTTTTCATCTTTTTTTTTGTAATTTCATGCTTCTGCTTACACCAGTCTTAGGAAAGTTCGGTTCCATCTTGATCATGTATAAATTACTTGTATATTTCGTGTTGGAATATGTTTTTTGATGAAATGTTTGTTCGTCGCACATCTTTGTCTTGTTAATGCGCATCGAATAGAAATACTATTCACTCGGATTTGATTTGGAAAAAGCTTCAGCACCACCTAATATGAGCGGATCTTGCATCAATTGGTTTGCGAAGGTTATGGATCAATGGATTGCACCATCGATGCTTATGTATACGATGTGCTCTGCAACCAGTGATTGACAGATCAACTGTTAGTTGTATGGATACCGCAGATTATATTATTGAGACTAGGGCTGTATATCAAAAGAATCTGAGCTTGGAATTTTGCAGCCATCTGCATCAAGACAGCGGCTTCAAATTGTTTGGTTAGTTCTTGCAGGCTTTCCAACTCGATTCCCGCATATGTTGTCGGGTAAAGCTTAGCTTTTAGTCAGCTGGGCAAAGTGAAAGATGCTTTGGGTTCAAATTTGATCAGAGTATCAAGACAGACAAAATCACACATTTCTGAAAATGGTCAGCATCATTCACACAGGAAAACAATGGAAAAGCTCCTCAGTTGTTTCATTCATGCACTGAACTTCAGTTTTTTTTTAGATCAATGAACAGAACAAGCAAAGAAAGCCACGATTGTTTTCTCTCGACTTCTCCATTCCCCTCCCCTCATCACTAACCATATTCAAAATCTTCAAGATTGATCATGTTTATTTGTTCGAAAAAATTTTGATTCATTCAGCTGATTGATCCATGGAAACTAAAAGGAACTAGTTGTTCAAGATGTAATGGTACTCAAAATGCAGGCATGGAGAAGCCAGAAAAGGAAATAATTTCCCAAAATCTCTCGATGAAAATGTTGCACAACATCTAATAGCAACTTCCCCCAGCAATCAGTGTGTCTTAAGGTGATCACAAACACTGTTAAACGTATTAAATCTGAATCTAAAAAGATATTATGATGTCCACGACTACCACCAAACTACCATCAATGTCCAGAGAAGGCGGCTCACAAGGGTCTAAACATGCCTCTCTTTTAAATACAATCAAGATTGAATCAGATTCGAGAACACGATAGAATGATTATAAATTAAAAATTTATACGATTTTCTATTTGTTAGGCTGCCGATGCTCTTTGCTGTTTTTTCACTCTTCCAAGGTTATCCATGGACACAATTTTTTCAAGGCTAAGAATGGGGGGTATTCTTCATTCTCTCCAGAGTTATATACATGATATATAAACACCTCTGTAGAATCAATCATTACTTTGAAATTATAAGAACCCATGCAGTTTATACCAGTGGCCGGTAATTTGATGCTAACTGGCGATTGGATCAACTGCATCGAAAGCAGTCTCACATCATATTCACATGTGCTTCATTTCACTGCCAATGGTTTTGACTATGATTATGCGAAACTCGCCTTCAAAGTTTCATAAAATAGAATTCAGGATTCCTTTGTTTGACGAAAATACACTATATTTAGAAACAATTGAAGGATATCAATGATGTTGTAGTAATAATACAAGAGAATCCTTTCTTGGGTGCCTCCAGAACAACTCTTCTCGCGCTGATTGGAAACGCTTAGGAGATGTCGATCGACAACACCGCAGTTATTCCACTATAATTTTTTTTGTTATTTCCATTTGGTGACAAATGTGATGATGAACAATGTGATAATGACAAAAAGAATTTGTTAGTTAAAACATGAGATTTATGAAGCAGAATCAGCTTGGCATTGTTCCCCTCCGGTTTCTACTCCATAGACGTGACCCATCTTAGTCCTTTTAGTTTCCAGATACCTTTGATTCTCCTTGGTTACAGGAGATATAAGGGGAACACGCCCTATCACAGCCAAACCATAACCTTTCAAACCCATATACTTGGCTGGGTTATTGGTCATTAATCTCATGGTCTTAACGCCGATATCTTGCAACATCTGATAAACAAACCAGTAGATAAGACCACGTATGATTATGAACATATTGTATTTACATACATAAGCAAGCCTACCAACATACAAGTACATATGTGCAAGATGTTTGTAAGTAAGAGACTGATAGATATGCATATATAACTGCTTCTTTGTGGAAAATAATATCATGTATCTAGCGAAGTGACACTAAACTTGTTGAACATGCATGCATTACACATGGTATCGAGTTTTTCTTGTTACCTGTGCGCCTATGCCATACTCACGAGAGTCGACTGGCAAACCAAGCTCAATATTAGCTTCGACAGTGTCACGACCATCATCTTGGAGATTGTAAGCCCTTAGCTTGTGACCTAGCCCGATGCCCCTGCCCTCATGGCCACGCAGATATACCACTACACCTCGTCCAGCTTTCTCTATCTTTTGCAGGGAATCGATGAGTTGATTTCCACAATCACACCTTGCTGATCCAAAAATGTCGCCTGTGAGGCATTCGGAGTGAACTCGTACAAGTAAATTATGGCCATCGCCAACCTCCCCCTGATACACACATTGAATCTTGTGAATTTGGTGAACAAGACAAGACGACTTGGTTTGGATGGATCTATGGCTACTTGAAAGGCTACTGACATACATTCCAATATATTTTGCATGACTTCCAGCACCACATATAATATCTCTACATGGCAGTTTCATGATACCATACTTTTGGGGCTTTCATCTTGGTTATGAGGTTCCTAACCTTGTACTTTTCGAGTTTATTGCTACAAACATTACCCCACAATCTCTGAAGCTTCCATAAGACAACTTCCAGATATTCTTAGAGTGCTTTAAATTACCATATACAACCTCGTACTTAAGGTTTCTGATCAGTAACAGATAGAGAGCAAAGGAAATGTCACAAAAAAAAATGTTACCTTGACCATTGCGATATGTTCAATGCCATCCAACTTCGATGTGTAGCTATAAGCAGTGAAGGTTCCCCATTTTGTGGGTAAGCGTGCTACAGCTGTCCGTTCTATAAGCATTTCTCTTCTGCGTCTATACCTGGACATGGTCAAAACTATATATGTATAAGATGTTTGAGCTTACTAATACCAAGAGAGAGGGTTCTATGAAATCAATCAGCAATCTTAGTGGAAGCATTCAACATGAAGAGCCCCATCAGGCAAGAAAGCAATCCTCACTATTCATATTCCATCACTACGCTGGAAATCTGCCACAAATCACGGAGATACAACATCAGGCTAAGGATGAACTCTAGGCCGCTAGTTATACCAATCCAAATGGAAACTTGAAACTTTGAACACACATCAAAAACCCTGACTACAACAGACTCCTAGTACATCTGCAGCAGCCAAAATATACCAGACAGCCATAGAAATAACAGTTTTCGCACCTTATTAGATCAGCTATTGATATAATCAATAAATTATGTTCTGCAGCAAACTTCCGTAGCCAAGGTAACCGTGCCATTGACCCATCACGTGCATCAACAATCTCAGATAGTATTCCTACTGGGGGCAATCCAGCCATGGTTGCTAAATCCAATGCAGCCTCTGTATGGCCTGCCCTTTTCAGAACACCACCTTCTCTATATCTAAGAGGAAAGATGTGGCCTGGCCTTCTAAAATCATCAGGTTTTGAATCAGGTGAGGAGAGTGCAAGAATTGTTGCTGTTCGATCTAAAGCTGAAACTCCTGTGGTAACTCCCACTTTTGCATCCTGGTTAATAAACACAAATTCCAGACCCAATATTCAACATCCCAAATAGACCATATCAGGCCAACATAGAGTGTCTTAAAAAAACAGAATTTGAGTGGGCTGTGCTAAGGTAAACCATGCATACTTACCACAGATACCGTGAATGCAGTACTGAGTGCTTCTTGGTTATCTTTGTCATTTACCATCAAAGGTAGCCTTAACCTATCCAGATCTTCTCCTTTCATAGAGACACAAATTATTCCTGTACTATGACGTGTAAGAAAGGCAAGAGCACTTGGAGTGGCCATTGACCCCGCCATGATGAGATCACCCTCATTTTCTCTATCTTCATCATCAACAACAACTACAAACTGTACACAAACAGAAACATACACAACCCTGAAAAACTGTACTGCAAAAAATAGTACTACCTTATCCTCTCTCTCCCTCCACTTGTCCAGTTAAGATGATAATAGAAGATATTGTGATTATGACATAGCAGATTGTATAAGATCATTGAAAAGTGGAACTACAGGAAATCAACCACCTTGAAGCAGGAAACTCTTGATGCAGACAACTCAAAAACTGCTATGGAAGAACAACATCAGATGACCTATGGATTTTACCGTAAAGAGACCTCCTACCTGTCCCAAGTTATGCATGTTCTAGCACAAGCTCTTCTATCTACAAGTATCCCTAAATGAAGCTATATAATCATCACCATGAACACGCTATTGAGACTATACGTTTTACATTTAGGATATCTTGCTATAGAATGGCCTTTATTACATTAGATAAAAACAGGATTCTTATGGACTGTAGCACCTCGAGTGGACTAGTCAACCACAAGTATGTCTAGCACTCTCTCTAGTCAACCACACTGAGATCCTGATAGACAGCTCCTTACCATAAAATAAAAACGTAGATAGAATAGCTTCTGAACATATGACTCTGCAGTGGGTTTTGTAGGAACTAGCACTAATCATATAGTAAGTAGGTGTTTCAGGTCAGAATATCAAAGCCAATAATGATTTGTTGATTATTGATCACATTTGTGGCATATGAAATCAGTATCCCAATATATTACGAAGTATTAATTGCAGATGGACTAGTTGCTGAATTTGTATCACATTGGAGTAGAAAATTACAATTGACAACGGATTGATTTGTAGGAGCTAATTCCTTGCATTAATCATATATTGAATGAGCAGTATATTTCAATTTAGAGTAGCAATGTCATGGAAACTTGCCTTGCCATCACGAATAGCATTCACAGCTTCTTCAATTGAAGCAAAACCAGCAGATGGGCGATCAAAATCTTTTACAGCTTCTTCGCTAGGGAAAACAGAATCTAAGTGTTGTATTATACTATCAGGTACAATGTCAATGGGTGACTGCAGTGGACTGACTGAAGCTGCGAAATCACTAGAGACATGGCTTTGGAAGCCACCAGCATGAGAATTGGATACATTGCCTTTGCTATTGCCAAATGTTCCCTCTCCGAATCTTGATCTACAACAAAGTACAGGAAGATTGCGGACCTCATTCTTCTTTGGAATTAGAAGGCCAGTTGCATCTACCCTGTAAACCCAGTACAACACTATTATTCATCAGATTCCACCACTCTCAAAAGCATAGTTAATCCAATGATAGTATACAAAAATGAAAGCCCACAAAGCTGCATTCTAGGAAACAATCGATAAACAAATTCATCATATTTAGATCCACTGCTAGATTCAGGTAACGCATACTTGCTATTGACTCTTTAACTTATTTGGTACTCCTGATAACTTTGTACAATGAAAATTGTTATATGTATATATAAGGAATAACACAATTACAAAACCATGTTAAGTACGCAGAGAAATCAGAAGATAGAGTATCTGAAAGCAACATCATGTGGAAAACTTATCAAACGGACAGCAATACAGGTTCATTTTGAACTGCAAAATTAACAAGATGAAATGTGGAATTATTCATCAAATTTTGCAGCAAAAATTAATACCATTTTTTGGGTTTAGAAATCTTGACAGTTGGGTCAGTGATAATTATAGCAAGGCAAAGAAGTAAACTCAATCTTGTGATGGTAACTTCCGTTTCAATGCAATAATAGAGTAGAATTTGAAGCATTTGAAGAACTATGGTTCTAGGAAACATTTTCAAGAACACTTCCAGCCTGAGATAGCCTTAATAAAATGGGAATTTCAGAAAAGAGCACTTGGGGAAAAAATAAATGCTGGGAAATGCAATTATGCTGGCCTTGACGCTTTAAACCCTGATATTCTAAATTACACTTATATACTATGTGACACTATTAAACAAGAAGTTCCGATTCTTCATTTGACGCCTGCAGCAGAGGTTCGCGTGAATGCTGGTTCTGGAGTGATGTGGTTCTCTTTCTCATTTATCTTATTCTCTCTCCTCCTCTCTCTGCTCACTATCAGTGGGAAAGTAGCTGTTACTCAGCAAGTATGAAGTATTGATTTATATCAATTTATTGGGTTTCTTTTACAAATAATCAAGAGAAATACAGAAAGAATGTGCCTACGCTTGAGTCAAGAGTATCTTCTACAAGGAGGAATACTCTACGAGATCATTTTCAATCTCCCTGTCATAGAGCTATCAGATTAGTGGCCATTCCTTGGGCTACATTTGAAATCCTACCAAACGCCCAAATTCCAGTTTTGTGATGTCTTATTAACGAAAAGAATTACCTCCTACATGTGATAACATGCCAAACTCATAATATGACACCGTGGGCCTTCGTGATGATCTTGATTTCAACAGAGGGGAAAAATAAAGCTTTCTAGGCATGACATAAGTTTTCTGAATCGCTATTTTGTATCAAGACCATAACGAACAAACGCATTACTAGTCCTTTACCACTCTCGATATAAAAACAAAATGAGAAACAAGCATAACACCCAATGAACTTAGAAATTTGTGACTCCCAGATATACCTTTAATTTTGAGAGGCTTACAATGCAAACAAGATTGCCTGTACATGACCACATATGCCCGTGTGAAGATTTCCGTGTGTATGCAATTGTGTGCATCGCTATAAGCATGTGTATGTGTGTGCATTGATGTAAATGTGTCTAGGTATATCTATCTCTGTAAATGTTTCAATGTGTGCGCGTGTATATTTTGTTTCCCTTCTTCCAAGCTCTCCACAGCTGAGACAAAAATAGAGAATTTTCAGGGGCAACGCAGAGAGCAGAGGGGAAAAGAAAAAAAGGCGGAGCTTTTTGCCCTCTGTGTTTAGGTTTTGGTTCCGGTCTCTTACCTAAATGTGAGAATGTGAGGCGGAAATCTCGAGGAGGAGGAAACAGCGGCAGTGGAACGTGAAAGAATGGAATCCATGCGAGGTCTTTCCACTTCCCCTTCCCCTTCTTCTCCTTCTTCTTCTTCTTCTTCTTCTTCTTCCTCTTCCTCTTCTCCCTCTTCTTCTGCTTCTGCTGTTGTTGCTCCTTCTCCTTCTGCTTCTCCTTCTGCTTCTTTAAGCCTCTTCTTCTTCCTCCTCCTCCTCTGCGCTGACTGTTCTCGAGAAGGGTCTTTCTCTGAGTGGGAGGAGGCGGCTATGGAGGTCTCTGATGCCAAATAGAAGTCTTTTGGAAGAGGAACAAAAAGAAGAAGAGAAGAAGAAGAAGAAGTTTATGTGGATGTATGTGTGCATACATACATGTGCACATACGTATACATGCATGTGTGCATGCGTATACATGCATGTGTGTATTATGTATACATGTGCATGTATGTGTGCATACGTATACATGCATGTGTGTGTATTATGTATACATGTGCATGTATGTGTGCATATACATATGTTGTCTATACTGAAAAACAGCATTTAGAGTACAAAGAGACTTCGTACAACGCCTGTCTGTACTGAAACAACATTAGGAGTATACATGCATGTGTGTATACATACACATGCATGTGTGTATACATACACATGCATGTGCGTATACGTGTAGATGCATGTATGTATATGTATACATGTGCATGTATGTGTGCATGTACAGATGTTGTCTGTGGTGAAAAACAGCATTTTAGAGCACAACGAGACTTCATACAAACAGCTGTCTGTACTGAAACAGCATCAGAGTACAAGAGACTTCATACGGCACCTGTTTGACATGATGAATGATAGTACAGAAATGCCCTTCCCAAATTCGGCTCCGGTTACAGATCCCAGCATTGACCTTACGTAGCCCCACCGCTGAGAGATCTCGTCTGTTATCTGTTCGAGATTACCTATTGGGAATCGAGCGCAATGGATGTATGTCCTTCTGTTTATCTGTTCTGGATTTGCCCCCGTGGAAGAAAAAAGTCTAGCAACTTTGCGAAGCTCGTGCAGGGCTCAAGATGCCCACCAAACTCACTCAGCCTTCTTTGTACATGGCATAGGAATTACCGCGTGGAGCTTGGGGGGAAAACAGTGACAGAGAGATGGGTGCTGGAAAATCTAGGACAAATTGAGTCGTGGCATAATGGCCTAGATTGGCTTCTGATCGATCTGAAGTACGAGGAAAACCAGCCCATTGTTTCTCACCAGGGGATTGTACCTGCTTGTATTCATCTGGCGCAAAAGTCTAGCAGTGGAGCAACATGTTGCCTTCGGGTGTAAGATTGTCGAGCAAAATATTGGGATCTGACATGGCCCTTTTGGGTCAAAATCTGGCTCATAAATTTACAACTTTTGTGGCATCGATGTGGCGTGTTCTTCTATAACTGTTCCTGGTAAAGTTATGGCCTTCAAAGAATTTGCCACAAATCCACCTTCTCTTTCAGTAAGTTATCTGCGTTGTTAAAAAATGCATATTTTATGAACAAATTATGTTTTGGAATATTCAAACATATTCTACATGTGCTTAACGTTTTAGAAATGTCGATTATATTAGAGAAAAATTACCATAAGACGCCTAACAAAAGTTTATACATTATTACATTTTTATGCGTGTTAAAACTACAAATTACAAATTAACGCAATAGTTTTAAAAATTAATCTGCGATTGATTGATTAACACCGAATCAACTACGTGTGAGTTCAATTAACATCAAATTAACTAATTGATTAATGCTCAATTAATTGATTACTACCAAATGAACAGGCTAATCAATTAATTATATTCTAAAATTGCTAACTTTTGTTAATCAGATTTAATAAGAGAATCGAGTAGGATCAATTAGTAGGAAGCGATTAGGAATAATACTATGAAATTATTTGGGTCTTAATTTTTAGTGGAAGATAAGAGTATGCATTACTTTGTAATTTCTGATTTCAATATTGTAATTTGTAATTTTGCTAGGCATTGTTTTTGGTAGTTCTCCCTTCTTAACAAACCAATTAAGTTTTACTAGGGCGATTATTCTGTCTTGAAAATGAATATCAGTCATTTTATAGACTTAAATTTAAAATTTGATTTTCTACAATGTAAGATTTTACAAACTTACAGATGCCAAGAAATGGAATACGAAAAATTTCGATAATACGAAGGTTTAATTAATTATAAATTTGTATAATGATTAAAGCATTCTTTAGCATATTAAACCCGTATTTAACGTGTTTAACAACTACATGTTTTATAAATACAGAAAATATACTAAATACTTTAAAAAGACGTAGCATTCGTACTATACACATACCGTATGCTTGTATACATACGAATGATTGTTAACATACTCAACTCGTATGTAACGTATTTAACAACTATATGTTAAAGTACAAATATTTTGTACTAAATACTTAAAAAATACGTAGCATCCACACCATACACATACCGAATGCTTGAATACATATGTATGTTTGCTATCACAGTTAGCCCGCATGTTACGTATTTAACAACTATATGTTAAAGTATAGAAATTTGGTACTGAATACTTAAAAAATACGTAGCATCCATACTATACACGTACCGTATGTTTGTTAACATATTTAGCCCGTATGTAACGTATTGAACAACTATATGTTATAGTATAGAAATTTTGTACTAAATACTTCAAAAAATACGTAGCATCCACACTATACACATACCGTATGCTCGTATGCATACGTATGTTGGTCAACATATTTAACCCATATGTAACGTACTTAACAACTACATGTTAAAGTACAGAAGTTTTGTACTAAATACTTAAAAAAATACGCATCGTACGTACTATACACATACCGTATGATCGTATAAATACGTATAATTTTGTTATCACATTTAACCCGTATGTAACGTATTTAACAACTTTATACTAAAGTATCGGAAGTTTGTACGAAATACTTGAAAAATACGCAGCATACGTCCCGTACACGTACCGTATGCATGTATACATACCTATGTTTGTATAGGCAGCATACGTCCCCTACACATACCGTATGCATGTATACATACTTAACAGCTATTTGTTAAAGTACAGAAAGTTTGTACTAAATACTTGAAAAATACGCATCATAGGTACTCTACACATGCCGTATGATCGTATAAATACGTATAATTTTGTCAGCATATTTAACCCGTATGTAACGTACTTAGCAACTATATGCTAAAGTACCGAAAGTTTGTACTAAATACTTGAAAAATACGCAGCATACGCCCCGTACACATACGTATGTTTGTATACATACGCCCCGTACACATACGTATGTTTGTATAGATACGGCCAGTTTAGCAAATTTCCCGAAGTTCATCTTCTTCCCCTTGCAACGCAGAAGCGGTTAACCATCGCTAGGGTTTCCTTCCTGTTTTCTCCCTCTCGGATTGATCGCCCGCACCATACCATCACAGGTAAGCGCATCATGTTCTATATTCTCCCACCATTCATTCGCCCATATTTTCGACAGCTTTTCGTCTTTTTCTTTTTCTTGTTCGTTTGCTTTTCCTTGGCCCTCAGGTCTCCCGAATTGTGCTTCTCTCTCTCGCCCGTTAATTCCCAGAAGATTTTCGGGATTTCTCTTCGCGTATTTCTTCCCCCGAATTTGCGTAGGTCATGTACATTGGCTTTTTTTTTGTGTGTGTGCGTGCGTGCGTGTGTGTCTGGGGGGTGTTCTGGTCAGTGAATAGGATAGGATTTACGGTTCGATATCTGCTCCAGGTACAAGTTTTTGCTGACAAAAATTGAGCGTTTCAGGTTTGTTTGTTTTTCCGTCTATGATTTACTGGTGAAATAAGGGGTTTTTCTCCTATCACCATCATAGGCGATATATTTTTTAAACAGATCCCAACTCTCAATTCTTATGGGTTTCAGTGTGATGCATGCAGCTAATACCAGTATTAGGGTTTCTCGAAAACCGTTGAATAGGGGCTTTCTCTGTGACCAGTGGAGGATTTGTTGCTTGTGAGGGTTGTGCATAATTCACAGTTTTTATTTTCTTAGGCCACTTCCAACACAATCTTACTTGTTACGATTGTAAACCCAGGAAGAAAGGTGTTTAATTTGGAGTTCTGTTGGATTGCTTTGCAGGGATAAAGGTGGTAAAAAAGAAGGGAAGTTTAGTAAGGAAATGGATACACCTTTGGGCAAAAGAAAGCGAGACAGAGGAGGTTCATCTGAGACCACTATCCGGAACCAGCCAGGGAGGCAAAACAGCTGGTTTGGTCAAGGAGACCAAGAGCAACAAGCTCTACCGACACCCGTTGATACCACTTACCGGATTCTATGCTCTAGTGTGAAGATAGGTATTGTGATCGGCCGAGGAGGTGGAATCATCAAATCACTTAGGAAAGAAACCAATGCAAGAATTAGGGTACTTGAACCAGTCCCAGGAGCAGAGGAAAGGGTAGTCCTTGTGTGGAGCACTCAACGGGATGATGAGCGAAATAAGCAACGACAAAATGCTAAAGATGGTGATGGTGCTGGTCACATAGTAGAAGAAGATTGGGGCAGTAAATGGATGAAAAGATCCAAGGGCGGGTTTGTGTGTGCAGCCCAAGAGGCCTTATTTAAAGTGTATGCAAAGATTGCAGAGGACGATGAACGGGGTGGGAAAGATGGAGATCGGCCTACAGAAAGAAGAAATGCTGAAGCTCTGGTGAGGCTTCTTGTTCCAAACAACCAAATCGGGTGCTTGCTTGGAAAAGGTGGTCGGGTGATTGAGAAAATGAGGAATGAAACACATGCAAATATCCGTATTTCGAGTAAAGAAACTCTGCCCGAGTGTGCGCTGCCCACTGATGAACTCGTACAGGTAATTTCATTTCATTTGTTTTTGATTCTTGCTCTTTGGGAAAAGGTGTCCAGTGTTTTTTCTGAAGATCTTCCTCATGTAACTCTAGTACTCTTTTGTTTTGGAGTCATATTAGGGCAATGGCAATAGGTTTGATGAACGTTTTCGTGCTAGAGATAGTGAAGAAAATAGGGATATGTTTTTAGAGTAACATTGAAGAAACATGATGAATTGCTATCAGATGTTCCCTTTATCAGTAATTTTCAACCAATAAGCTTAAAGTTTCATCTGGATTTCTAGAGGATGATAGCACCATTGTTTCTGGATGTCATTTGGATCACAGTTGATGGTTTTACGGGGATTTAGTTGCTTTTATTATTCCCCTCAATTTGCATATTTCCTTCCGAAATTTCTCCATAATAATTGGCAAGTTAAAAATTTATGTCACCCTTTCCACAAACGAGAAGAACTTTCTCATAAAGACCTGTTTTAAATTGGCACAATTTTCTTAGCAGGAATAGAAATATCTTATATTTGGATTCACAATCAGTGTACTTTTTTTTAAATGAAAACGGTTCCCCTTCATGAGTATTCCGCCCTATGAGTTTCACAATTAAAACCTGTGGAATGAGACCAGTTCATGTTGCCAACTCTGTTCTCTCTCAGAAAGAACTGTTTTAAGTGGCACAATATGCTCTCAAAAAAGAACATATATATTTTAGTCTGCAATCAGTAATAAAAATGATTCCCCTTCATGAATCTTCTGTCCTATGGTTTCACAGTTTCAACTTGTGATGTGAGACCATCTCATGTTGCCAACACTTTCAAAAAATCGTGGCATGAGATTAAAGAAAATACATTGCTTTTCAAAATAATATGGTCGTGTGCCAATGCAATGCATGAAAAGAGTTAAATTGCATCGATCTGCTACTGAATCAATTGGTATGTGTATTTGGGCAGATTTCGGGTGATCCGACAGCAGTAAAAAAAGCATTGTATGAAGTATCAGCTAGGATTTATGAGAGTCCTTTAAGAGACCGACCTCAGGGACAAATGGGTGCTATGGCTCCTCCAGATCTTCTTCCAAGAGGACCAGCTTTCCCAAATTTAAATCCATTGTATGGTATGAGCAACATAGGAGGTGGAGCTCCACCCATGCCTGGATTTGGAATGGATTCAAGTGCACCTTGGTCTATGGGATCACATCCACCCACTGGGCCTTTCCCGCTTCATGGCCCAAGTCCTCTTGAGAGACGTGATCCAGGAAGAGAAGAAGATTTTGCAGTGCGGATGCTCTGCCCTAATGAAAGAATTGGTTTGGTGATTGGAAAGGGTGGGAATGCGATCAGACACTTACGAGAAATAACTAATTCAAGAATCAAAGTTGAAGATGCGGTCCCAGAATCAGATGAGCGAGTTATTGCTATATCTGCAACCGAGGTATTCATTACATGACGAAACACTAAGTACCCCTACCTTGTTGGATATTTTACCAGAGTGATTTTATGTTTTTGAAAGTTGCCAGACCACCCAGTAGTATAACTTGTAATACTATGGAGGAGTATTTTGGCAAATTTTGAAAACATTGTGTTGCTGCCGTTTATTCTGAGGCTGTTGCTTGGGGTAGTTGTGCTCTGTCATTTTAACAGAAGTAAGGTTCTAATTGGGAATGTTTTGGCTCTTAAGATGCCCCCCCTTGTCATAATGTGCAGAGGCTCTACGAGCATTCTCCGGTCATTGAGGCTTGTCTAAAACTTCTTATCAAGATAAACGATGGTGGAGATAAAGATGATGAAGGGTTCTTGACTAGCAGGATTTTGGTTCCAACAAGGCAGATTGGTTGCCTTCTTGGGAAGCGGGGAAGTGTTATTACAGAAATGAGAAAGAAGACAACTGCAAGCCTCAAGGTCTTGCAGAAGGCGGAAATGCCTAAGTGTGGTCAAGACAGTGATGAACTAGTTCAGGTAAAGCAATTGGAATTCAAGGATTTATCTTTCTATGTGTATACATAAGCCTATCACTTATAGTGCTCCAGTGATCAAGAATATGCTGTGTACCCAAAAGTTACAAAAGATGTAGTAAGTTTATGGAACACATGTGATTATATTTAGTTGTGTATGGAAACCTTCTATAGTTAATCATTTACCTAGAACCTTAAATGCATATACATGCAGATCATTGGTGACGAAAATGTTGCAAGAAAAGCTCTTCTGGAAGTCTTATCAAGACTCAGATGCAATGCGTTTGGCATGGAGTTGGATGAATTTCTGGAATCTGGTGGTGCTGTGGGTCCACCCTTTGCTGGGCCAGGGATGAACGAGGGATTCAGTGGACCTCCGCCATTTGCTCTGCCTGGCTTGAATGATAGGCTTGGTGGGCCTCCTCCAGCCTTTCCTGGTCCGGGCATGAACGAGAGCTTTGGTGGACCTCCCCCGCCACTTGGAAGCCGGCATGATATTGGATTTTCAGCTGCTCCTCCTCCGAATCTTGGGATCAGGCATGACATGGGGTACCGTGGAAGTATGTACCCCTTCAATGGGTATGACTTGCAGGGTGGACAATATGAATCTGACTTTACTCTTTCACGTCTATCATCATCACAGGTACCTTTTCTGCTTCTGTCAATAATCTGAATATCCAAATGCATTCTTGCATACTCTATAATCAGAGCATCCATATGTGCTTCTCACTATCTTATTCTTGTTCTCAAAATTTCTGCCTTTATTTACAGGTTTTGTATGTAAAACTCTATTGGATGTGTCTTATGTAAACCATAGTAATAACTTCTACACTTCTAACTGCTTTATTTAATTGGACATGTGTCTGTTTTCCTTTGAGTTGGACATTTACTATGGTATAAAGACCTCCCAAAATCGAGATTCCTCAAGACTGTCATTTTTTTAACATAGCACGCACTGGTGAATATTATTTCTTATACCATGCTAATTTATTTAATTGAACAGGGTGCTGGCAGTGGATATGGTGGATATTCTGATTTGGACACAAATGCATACAGTTCTCGGCTCTTTGGAGAGTATGATAGGCGAAGGCTTTTTCTAGTTGCATAATTTTTTATCAGAGATATTGTTAATATACATTTGTTGGTTTTCTTTTTTCGTATGTAAAGTGGTGGAAGTTTTGGTGATGCATCATCAACTAGGAGTAAAGTATTTGAAATGATCATTCCTGGAGCATGTGCAAGTTCCGTCCTTGGTAAAGGTGGTAGTAATCTGGCTTCTATACGACAGGTGGATGTTACGAATGATGTTGCATAATCTGTGTATATCAGTTCCTTTAAAAATTTCTTTCTTGACTGGATTTACAGATATCAGGGGCCAAATTATCAGTTCATGATCCTCACATGATCACAGGCGATAGAATCATTGAGATCCATGGAACACCAGAGCAGACCCAAGCAGCTCAAAGCTTGCTGCAAGCATTCATTTACAGTGGCAAAAGCTCATCAGTGCCCAGCCTCCGTGGACCACACTAAAAATCTGCTATAGTTGGAGGTAATGTTGTGAGGTTGGTTGGCACTAAATCAATAATTTTGATACATATGTTTTAGGTAATTGCCACACATGTAGAAGACCAGTCTAATTGTTTTGAGCAACACCATCGTTTTCCTGTCATAGCATGTATGACATAGTGATAAGTCTACCATTCTGGAGGTCCTTATTTATATTGTTACTTGAGGTTTTGATCTGATTCTGACTTTCTTTTGCATTGTTCGGCTTTTTCATCAATCCACAGCTGTTGTAGACAAGACCCATGTCGCAGCTCCTTGAAGACACAATGCTATGGAAGTCTGTCATTCCAGAGTAAAAAGTTTGACCAAATTGAGTGGACCACCCTGCTTTTGTGGGCCCTGAGACTGTTCTTCCGTCGGCTAAGATCTAACCTCAAATCCTACTAGATTTGAGAGTCCAAAAGAGAAGATTGTCCTTGATTTATGTAACTGGATATGGACTATGTCCCGGGCTGTAGGCTTTTCTTTGCATGCATATGTAGCTGAAATTCCTTACCAGTCGTTGTTTGCCTTCCCATGGAGAATCTACTACTTGTTATAATAGGGCCTTTAACATTTCCGTATCTTCTTGTCTTACACTGACAACATGGTGTTATGGTTAGTTAATGGACCAACTTACCTTGTTTTTCTGATAGACCATACCGATCATACTTAAAAATTCACAAGTAATCTGCTTCTAATAGTTCTCAACCTGATCCCCGACTAGAGTTTTTATAAAGTTTTGGAAACTATACCTCGAAGCGATCATGTAATCTATATTGGTTTGTCTAGTGCATAAAAAACATGAGAGATGGCTTGAACTCAGACCGTCAGTGGCTAGATCATGCAGAATCTTGCAGATGAGAATCTTGAAAGTCCAAATAAAATGGAGGAAAATTTTGGCCTTTAGAATACACAGGTACTGTTATGTTTACAAGAACAAATATTTCCCCTGAGAATACATTGAAGTCATAACTGTGAGAGGAGGGAGTATAGGGTAGAAGAGCAAGATTTTGCATGCAGACAATGCACTTAGCTCCTGGAAAGAGTTTTTGAGGTTCAGACATTCCACAAAGGTAGAGTGCTGGTAAGATTATGTCGTCTACATGCAGGGATTCTCCACTAAGAAACAGAATCCGAGTTGATGTTTGTAGCCCCTAAAGGACCCATGATAAAATTACTTTATTTATAAATAAGCACTACTTAGGATTTGTGATTGTGTTGAATGTATGATGATGCATTATCATTACCCCGGTAAATTCTGGGGGATAGGAGCTTTCTGGTGGCAGGGGAACATCTGGGCAAGAAATGTTGTAATTCGACAATGAAGCAACATCGAATGGGTGGTGGTATTGACAACACTGCCAAGCTTTTTATTCCTAATTTGATGTTCGTCTCTCCCAAGTGCTTCTTCCATTGTACCAACATTCTTTTTTCTGGTCAATGGATGTGATTCAAGATGCTCAATTATGTAATTGCAACAAATTATGAAGGTGAATAATACCAATCTAGAGTAAGGCCATTGTGTAAGGAATTCAGCATGTGCTACAACTAAAGTCATACAGATAATTTGGCGAATGTGATTGGACCAATTGAATAGTAAACTACCTTCTTTGTTTTGGGATATCGAAGTTCCTGGCTTTTGAGCGTGAACTGCAAAAACATCTTCAAATGTTCACAGTTTTTCCCTCGTGTGCTAAACAGCACTCAACGTGATGATTGATTTGATTTCAATCAAAGCAATCAAAATTTGAATATCATTAAATTGGGGGTTGATTTCCTTTTGACCACGAGCTACTACATGACAATGTCTCTCTTCAAATTGAAATGTAGGTTTTATTTGCACTTTGCTACAATGTAACTGGCAGAAAATTCCTACCTACTCGAGTAGCACCACCACTCTTTTTTCTTCCATTAGTTTTTTCACTGCTTTGCCTACCCATATTTTTTGCATTTGTAATTTTACTACAGTTGTCCTGAAGGTTCATAACAATACTGGTTGCAAATGCAATTCAAGTGAATCTTACTGCCTTTCTTATTGAAATAAGGAGTTCTGATAATAGTTCAACGGTACATAAAACAAGCATCACACATCTCTTGAACGAGGCTCACTGCCGAAGGCCAAGCTGGAGTAACACCTGGTTCCATAACTACCATGACCAATCTAGCTCCATCGAAAGAAAAGTGAATATCAATATTGCTGCAAAGTTTGCTGAATATCCTGTGTTGTCATCATAGAGGCATTGGTAATCCAAAAACGAAATCAGTACAAAAAAACTTTGTTTATTGTCATCCAAACAAACATCATGATACATTCGTCAATGAAGTATCCAAAATTTCTCGGATCGCCTACAGTATAACCTCATACCTTTACTGTCAGGCTTCCAAAAGAGCTAACTAATCTTGCAAATTCCAGCTCTTGTGAAAACCCACTTTGAAGGTTGGTTGAATCCAACTCTCAATAATAATATCGTGACAATCATGAATTACAATTACTATCTTGATACAGCAACAACCTGGCAATCTGCCACATATATATATATATATACAAGTTACCGACAGAGAATTAGCTATTCAGCTTGTGTTAACTGTTTGGTCCTATCTCAGCACCTATGCCAGCAGCACGGGTGTCTTTTTGTATGAAGGAGCCAAAAGAGCCATATGCCAGAGTTCGTGGCTTACTTGGCACTTCTTGGTCATTTTCCTGTTCGATTGGTCGCTCATCAATCACTGCTCGGAGACCTACTTCAGCAGTAACTACATAGATTAAACAAAGCAGAAAATAAGGTAAGTTTCAGTGTGCCAAGCTTACTGTTGCATGTCTTTTGTAAACGGATATTATACAGCCAAAAGCGTTATTTTGAGTTAAAGCTAGTTTGCATTCATACAACATTTAGTTGTTGGATTAAGGTATTACATACTGTTGACTAGTGTCTATGAATTAATAGTGTTTACAGTTCCATTTATCACTATTGATCGTTAAAAAATATCTAGAGTCTTGGTCTTAGGGCAACATATACAGGCAAAGTAAACTCAAAAAATTCAAGTCTATGGGGTTTGGGTTTGTATGATCCAACCATATAAACTCAAAGAATGATAAGAGGGTTTGGGTTCATCAATAAGACCTAGGAGCGCTTTTATGTCCATGGAGCACAATACTGTACAAATGAAGGTTTGGATTTGGCTGTATATAATACATTTAAGGTTGTAAGCTCACAGTTTAGGGTAATATAGCAACATACTGTTGAAAAGTATCTAGGGTTGCTGGACTAGGGTCATACAGCAACAAAAGCAGATAAAGGGTTTCTAAGAAAATAATTCTCACCAGCTTGATTGTTTGGCTGCACCAAATAGTGTCCCGGCTGCCCAGACCACACTGAGCTCGTGTCCAATGCCAATTCTGAATCAGCACTAGAAGTATTTATGCAACATTCATTGTCTTCCGTATCGCCCTCATTAGCCTTTTTTACAACCAGTCTTGTATTCAAGCAATCCGCTGTTTTGTTGAGCACCTTATAAATTTGTCTATCATCGCTCAGTTCCTTGTGCCCAAGCACACCACCAGCCTCAGCTTCATCAGTCAAATCATCTTTGTTAATGTGCAAAATATGATCTCCATGCTCTTGAACAAAAAGAGAGGCCGAAGCCGTTCTCATTAAAGGTCCTCCCACGCGAGTCCAGCAATGATGGTTAGAATCCATGTTTTCACTTTCACTATCACTTCCATCACAGTAAGGCTGATGGGACTTCACATTTCCAAATGATGGACCAGACCAAGGTCCCCCAGATGCATGCATCGTTTCTATCATGCTATCTTCATCTAATGAACCCCACGAGTTTTCTCTGGCAATGCAGTTCCAAGAAGGGATTCTTTTAGCACCAGACGATGGTGATCGAATAGATCCTGCCGTGTGAAACGAGTTCCATTCCAAATTCCTCCTGATTCTATTCCTTCGATTAAGTTCAGACACACACTCATCCAGCATCAACTCAATCCCACAGTTGGCATTGATTGTGGAGAGCTTTTCCCATGTACACCTCCTTCCCTGATTTACTGCCTTTTGTAGATCATCAGCATTTGGGTTTTGAATAATTTTGGCAAACTGTGAAGGTGCAGAAGAAAGACAATAAAACCCATTTAAGAATAATAACTGACAAATTTCTACTCTGCGTGAGTGTCAGATCCAAAGCACCCACCTGAGCAAGGGTAGCAGGCATGACAATTGTGACATCGCCTTCCCAATCTTGAGCAAACAGCTTGGCAATGCCACCCATAGGAAATCCTAGCTCCCAGATTTGGTTACATCTGTGCTTCACCTCCATCTCAGACAACCGAGCCAGCTGCAAGCGGAGGAAGTAACACTTTAGCAATTCTTGTATTGAAGGGATGATTGAGTGAACATTTTATTGAGCTGCAATTGATGGAAATGCTGATGTTGGAAAAAACCTACTCCGGTCTTCTTCCCATATACTCGTATAAGACATAGAAACATTTGCCCAGACCAATGTCTTAGAGGAAAGATATAAAGGACCTAAAGGAAGGTAGAATAACATGCACCGGTTTTATTATGAGGGTTGCTCTTAGCAAAGCATGGATTACCATTCAATCCATGCTCACTGAGTGTGAGTTGATTATTGCCTAAACATGTGTTGAAGGGTCATATTTTCGAGTATAAATCACAAAACCTTGTTTTGAAAGTTGATGCACTGATATGTTGCCATCTATATCACTTTAAGAATGGCCCCACTTCAGTTTTCAAAGGAACAAAAAGATGCCTTAACTGCACAAAAAACAATTTATGTTTAAATGTATGATGCATTTAGATGGACAGGCTTCCAAACAATGACTTAACAAGAAGGTAGGAATAATCATGTAAGGAAACCAAACTTACCTTTGCAGCAAAATCACCTCCGTATGTCCGAACAAAGTCTTTCAGTCGAAGCAAAGGTGCAATATGTGGATTCGCTTGACTGACGATGAAGTGATTGACATTAAAGAGTTCTTTCAATTGAATCATCGGCAAGTCGCTCTCCAAGCTTCCATCTCTCCACTGCCTCGTTCCAACGCCCTGCTCTTCCCTGCCAACTTGCACGGGTGTATGATATGGCACCAATTGCCCATGCCGATCTTTGGCCATCAATTCTTGAGCCTCGAAAAGGCCAGGGAAAGCACAAGAAGCCGTCACGGCGCTCCATATGACAACATGGGGAGATGTGAGATAGTTCAAGCATCTCGGATGTTCGTGCCTGCGGGGAGAGCAAACCGAAATGCCGAGCACTCTTCCCGTCAGGTCGTATGCTTCTTGAAATGTCATGTTCTGGGTCAATTGTCTGAGCATGTGCTGCAAGTGGCGGATCTCGTGGACGACGCCCTTGGTGAACAACCTGTTGAGCGTGTTGAAGATGCCGCCGAGCTGATCGAAGAACTGCAGCGTGGGCATGGAATCTCCGAAGAAGCTCTGCAGCTCCGACCATGTCCTGGTGGCGATGACGGAGCAGATGATGGAGCCGACGCTCGCACCCGCCACAACTCGGGGAAGGAGATGGTGCTCGATGAGGGTCCTCACGACCCCGACATGGAATGCACCCAGAGAAGCTCCTCCGCTGAGCAAGAGAGCGGTTCTGCCGAAGGCATGCCTCGTCTCGCGGATGAAAGCGAGCTTCTCTTTCAGCGGAATGTCGTCGTACTCCGAATCCGAATCGCAGACAGCTCTCAGATGGTATCGAACCTCGTCGATGTACGCTTGGATGAGGTCGGGGACCTGGAGCCTCGCCATGTGGAGCTCCGGATTGCACATGTTGCCCAGGTTCCTCACCAGATCGGTCCTGAGGCAGAAGAGGATGTCCTGAACTACGCCCTCTTGTCTCCGCATCCGAAGCTCGGCGAGCTTCGTCCTCACCAGATCCTCGTCGTAGAGGTCCGAGTCCTTGCGCCGGAGATGCTCCCCCGATGCCTTCTCGACCATCCTCGCAGCTTGCGCCCAATCGTCGAAGGTCAGCGCATTGCTCATCATCTTCTTCCAGAAGCTGGTCCGGTATGCAAGCTCCGCCCTCGCTCGCATTGTCCGCGACCTGTGCAGGGCAAGAGCCGATGCGACTATGATCGCGAGCAATACCTGTGGATTTCTGGGGTTCAGTGGGTGCAGGAGGAGCTTGATGAAGGGCAGGCCGTATGCTCCGTAGATCCGCCCCCATTCTCTCCATGCCCTCTTGCATCGGCTGATGAGGATGAAGCAGAGGCTCCTCATGGAGCTGCAGAGGAGAAGCCGGAGAGCTATGGCTCGCCCGAGCGCTGTCGTGGGACCGATCGAGAAGATGCCCAGCGCCGCTTCATCGCTCAACTCCATAACCCTCAGACTGCGATGACGACGACAATGACGATGATGACGACGACGACGACGACGATGATGATGATGATGATGATGATGATGATGATGATGATGATGATGATGTTGTTGGCAATGGTGTGTGACCTGGTGATGGCGATGGTGTCGATGTCCAGATGATGTCTGCGACGGCGATAGATGATCTGGTGATGAAGGTCACACTGATGGAAATGGTGGGTGATTTGGCAAAAAATGAGCGGTGATGGTGAAGTAGATCAGCGCCAAGGAAATCGGGCACAGACTCAGAGAAACAGCACAGAGAACGGGGAAAAGAACATAGATTCAAAGATTCAAAGAAGAAAAAAAGATAATGCTGAAGATTGAAGATTGAGGATTGCAGATTGAAGATTGAAGATGAAGATGAAGATTGAAGATTGAAGATTGAAGATTGCAGATTGAAGATTGAAGATTGCAGATTGAAGATTGAAGATGAAGCAAGAGAAGAAGAGAAACAGGAAAGAGTAAGAGCGCGAGGAAGCTCAACGAGGAGACACAACCACGAAGGGGAAGAAGCGCGATGGAGCACGCTGTAACAAGCGCAGAAGGCGAGCAACAGCGACAAATACAACTAGAAGAAAGAGGAGGAGGAGGAGGAGGAGGAGGAGGAAGAGGAGAGGGAGATCGAAAAACGCAGGGAAACGGGGCGGCGAAATGCAAGCGGAAAAGAGACGAGAGGCAGGGAGAGAGAGAAAGGCACAGAACAGAGGCAGGGAGGAGGATGGAGCCCACCGACGTTTCTTCTTCTTCGACGCTGAAATGGGGCCGGGAATACAGGAGGTCGAAGCCCCCTGCTGCCCATTACAGAAACCCTAGGAAATGGCCCGCAGGGACGGGGAAGAAGGAGCTATGGCGGAAAAGCAGAAGAAACGAAGGACAAAACCCTAGAGAGAAAGAGACGGAGACGGAGACGGAGACGGAGACGGAGAC
>JBBBWG010029087.1:116815-132296 GCA_037176905.1 Azolla pinnata
ATACACTTAGAATTTTAAAAAATTGATAGTTTGTTTATCTTGTGATTATTCCTTGACAGTAGAATTTCTGCCAGGCAGCTGAAACTCTAACTTGGAGACTTAATATATTCCCGCTCTATCTCTGCATCTCTTTTATTTCAAGCCATTGTCTCAAAATTTGAACTGATCCTCTGAAACTATCACATTCATAAACACATGATTTCTGAAATCAGTAGCTCGTGATGTGATTCCTTGTCAGTAGAGTCTCTGGAAAAGTTTCAGCAATGAAAAGGCCTCATTCAGACAGAAAAATTTAGCTGAACCTCCAGCTTAAAAGAAATATATATTGTGTGTTGAGATGCAAAATTTAAATTGTACTTCAGTCATATGATGATGATATACTAACATCCAAGGGGCACTGTGATCCATGGGACTAACAATCGTCAATCAGGAAATCCCTGGTTCCTAGTTTCATGTGTATGTGCATCAGTATGAAAGCACAGCTTGTTTGCTTCCTGGCTGTTTGAATCTAAGCATTCAGGATAGAAAAAAAACGACCCGATTTTGCTTAGTATCATCTTTTCATAAACCTTAATTTCTATCTGTTTTTTCATGAGAAATGTGGCATCACATAAGATAGATGGTTATCTGAAATAATGGTAAGAAAGCTGTCTATGCTAATGGGCAGTCTTACTACCATGGTGGATTCACGTCCTGTGCTATGAGTTGGTTTCCTTCTGTAAATTGTGGAGATAATATATATCCAAGTCTGCAGAATGTGCATAATATCGATTACCATTCAAGTGCTAAGCCAAATGATTTTTGTGGAACTTATTCTTCGTTGAACAAATCTGAGTGCCAGTCACTTCGGAAAATTGATGGAAAGCTTGTATGTTGATCTTTCTATAAGATAAAGTAGTGTGGTTCATAAAATGATCATCAAAGTATGCATCAGATAACTGCTCGGATCCTGTTTAGTGATGAGCAGCATATTCTATGCTTCCAAGTAGCACTCTCTAATAAAGCTCCTAATGGTAAGTATTTATAGACATTTGTTTGCATAGAACTGAACATTGTAGTGCTTCCTGATCATAACTGTAGTCCATTCTCCTTTTTGATGTCGAGAATACTTAGCATGTTTTCCTATGCTTCCGGTTTTGTTTTCTAATGATATATACGTTATTTCTTCTGTGATCAGCTATGTTGGAAGGACTTTTGTGAAAGATAGTGGTAAGCCACTAGATATCTTGGAGAAACTGAACTACATGGCTGGGTTTGAATTGACACAAAAAATCGATTTGTTTGAGGTAGGTGACATTTTTCTTTGAGTTATGTTTATAATTCTAATTCCTTACTCTCTTCACACCATATGGGCAGGAAATCAAATTTGAACCTGTTATGTGTGAACGTGTGGACAAAAAGGTCTCGTTCAAGGCTAGCCAGGTACTTGAGCTCCAAATAAATGTCCTTTCTGGACGAAGATTTGTTCTAACTTTGCTGTATTGAATGACAGTTGGAGGATGGAGATATTATTTGCTTCCAGAAAACCCTTCCTGAGGAGGATTTGATGCAATATCGTTTTCCAGATGTTCCCTCCTTTCTGGAGTATGTAAATTATCGACAAGTAAGTGCAGTTTTCTGACAGGAAGCACGTTTTAAATGAGATAAAATATACTCATGTAATCTTTTAAATGAGATAAAATATACTCATATATCTTTTACGTGAGATAAAAAATAATATTATTAATATTGCACGTTTTTCAGTGTATAATTGACACACTTGTTGTCCTAATCATGCAATCTAGACATGGATTACCAAGTTTCTATTGGAAAAACCTGGATCTTTGTCGATGAGTAAGATTTGGGTTGAGTAGAGGAGAGGGTGGAACTGTACAGCAAATGGCTTTACATAGGGCCTGAGCGCATTGCTTCAGAGAATATTTGATATGTGGATAGTATGTTTTCCAGTGAAGGCTTGCTGATTGAAAAGATTATCTTCAAGCTAAGACCTATAGAGTATGGGCAGCGAGATGAATGAACTGCTGGATACTTTATTTCTTCCCTGTTTGTGTACAGAGCTAGGGGAATGACTCGGCAAAATGAAAGACAACTGGCTTATTATTACTTTCTTCTTGTTTTAAGATTAGGTTACACATGATATGCTGTTGTTGGCTTTGATGCATGATAATGTGACTAGAGGAGAATAACATGAGTTTGAAAGTAAATGTTCTTCATAATGTGACTATAGGAGAAGACCATGAGATTTTGAAGTAAGTGTTTTCTTTTGAAGGTTGTACGCTTCCGCAGACTTGATAAGCCTAAAGACGATGAGTTCTGTCTCGAACTGTAAGTACATAAATACTGTGTTTCGTGGTCAAATATACATGGAAGGGGTGGATTTGATTTGATTTGTATATTTATATTTAACAGCTCAAAGCAGAACTTGTATGATGATGTAACTGAAAGAGTGGCTAAGCAAGTTGGTTTAGATGACCCTTCAAAAATAAGACTGACCTCACATAACAGTTATGCGCAACAGCCAAAGCCACAACCTATAAAATATCGAGGTGTGGAAAGGCTTGGTGATATGCTTACACATTACAACCAGGTGAACATTCTACTATTAAAGACTATTTAGGCGTGTGTTTTGACTGTTGACCATTGAAGGTGTTTATCTCAACTAGAAATCCTGTTGAGTGATGTTATATGTATAAGTGTTAATGATGGCCTCACTTTACAGATGTCGGATATCCTATATTTTGAAGTGCTTGACATACCCTTGCCTGAATTGCAAGGTCTGAAAACTCTAAAGGTCGCTTATCATAACTCAAAGACAGAGGAGGTTAACACTTTGTGCCCGCCATTGAGCTTTTTATTTTCATGATTTGTCGTGTAGAAGCAGCCTCTTGATTCTCCCTTCAACCAATTTGATATTTTCAGGTCTCCGTGCACAATATTAGGTTACCAAAACAAAGCACAGTCGGAGATGTAATACATGAACTTTCTAAGAAGGTGATTTCCATTGCATGTCTATGCGTATACTTTCAACTGTGTGAAGCGTGCTGATGTGCTTTGTATTTTGAAGGTTGAGCTCTCCAACCCACAAGCAGAGCTCAGGATATTGGAGGTCTTCCATAATAAAATATACAAGGTTACTATAGTGTCTACTGTGAAATCATTGCTATTGTTCATCTTATTTGGGGTTGCTGAACAATGCTTTTTGAAATGCAGATATTTCCACTAAATGAAAAGATTGAAACCATCAATGACCAATATTGGACGTTACGGGCAGAAGAGGCATATATCTAAACTCTGAAGAGCCATTCTTTCATCATTTTTGCTATTTTTCATCACTGTAAACTGAATGATCATTTTCTCTCTACCTTGGCATCAATTGAATCTCAGTTTACACAATTCATTTTTAAGACAGAAATACAGTTTTAGTCCTATTTTTCTTAGGATAATCTGCACAATGCCATGTTTCCAGCTTCAGTATTCATTTTAAGCATGTCTGCTATCCCATTAAGGTGTTGACCCTGTGCAGATACCTGAAGAAGAAAAGGAAATAGGACCCCAAGATCGATTGGTACATGTGTATCATTTTGTGCGCGACACCTCTCAAAATCCATTGGTACGAAATTGCTTGGCAGCATTAAAGCGTCTGATATATTCTTTGTTTAATGAGTCTTTAGTTTCATGATCATCAGGTCCAGAATTTTGGGGAGCCATTCTTCCTGGTTGTCCATGAGAACGAAACACTGCTTTCTGTCAAATCTCGAATACAGAAGAAGCTGGAAATTGCAGATGAAGAGTTTTCTAAGGTCTAGAAAAGCTTTTGATTAGATATGACTCACCTGTCATTGCTAATAAAGAATATGCTCTTAGAATTGGAATTTGAAACATGTCATTTTGTTTTTATTGCAGTGGAAGTTTGCTTTTGTCTCTTCAGGACGGCCAGAATACCTTGATGATTCTGACATTGTAGCAAGCAGATTTCCGGTATCATAAAATCATTTTAGTTGGAGTTTTCACAGGTTTAGTTTGGTAGTTATAGTTGTAGTACCATATCTGGTTTTTTCTAGTTGACTTCTTGGGTACTGGATAAAAGGTTGGTTGTGTAAGAGTGAAGTCCCACCTAGGAAATGAACTGTATTTGAGATGTGTATTCTAGCTGTCTACTGAACCTTAATGGGAGGAAACACTTAGGTCTCTGAATATGATCGTGTTCTCTAAGTTTAAAAGAAACAAATTTTGTTACAGAAATTCATAAGAGTGATGAGGCTTCCTTTAATATATCTTAGATACGCATAGTAGCTAAAAACACCATCAAAGGAAACACAATTTGTGTTCTGTATTCTACATCTAAGATTGTTCCATCTTTGTGAAGAAAAAGGAGACATATGGTCCATGGGAGTACTTTCTCGGTCTGGAGCACACAGATACTGCACCAAAGAGGCCACACCACCAGATTAATCAGGTGACCAGGAAAATACGGAATCGGTGATTTCTGTAGGCAATGTCTTCTTTTATTACTGGACTTAACAAAGTTCTATTTGTGGCTTGCAGAATCGGCATAACTTTGAAAAAGCTGTAAAGATATACAACTAACATATACAATGAGATTGCGCATGGAGCCATGCCGTTGGCAAGCGTGATGGATGTGTTTGTCAACACGAGGGTGTCTTTCCATTTGTTATTTCTGAGAATCAGCCCCGTGGCTGATGAGAGAATCAAGATTTTTCCGTAGAGGGAAACGAATTGACATGCACCGATATTCTCTTTGAATGAAAGGTCTACAGAATCTGTGATCGTCTAGCCGATGGGTTCATGTAGGTCATCTCGAGTGGCTTAGGATGTTCGCTGTTGTATGTGTCGAATGCTACTGCAGTCCATGTAATTCTGGTTAAAAGATTTTTCAATGCTGATTGAATGGGTGACAACTTGTATAGGACTATCCCGTTTGAAATTTTAATTCTTTTCTAGCTGAATTTGTGGCAAAAGCTTTGTGCAGCGTTTTCTCTCAGTTCATTTCTTCATAAAGCCACCCGAACAAAAAAGCTAATGAATGGGATAAGGGCCGTGAAGTATAACACATGAGGAATCCAAAGACTCTGGTAATGAAACTCTTTGGGTAGCGAGCAGCAACTGATCCCTCTATGTATTGAACTATTGTAATGCCTTTTAGTTAGACGACAATCCTATAATCTTTGTATATCCAGACTGTTTTCACAATGTTTCCATCGTCTATGAACTGTATGTAATCTCAGCGCAAACAAAAAGGATTCGGAACATAAAGCCATGGTGAAATCAAGTCCCCAGTGTCTTTGGTGGGCCAGAAACTGCTCCTTGTATTAGAACTGGTACATGAACACAGCTTGCTTGATAGCAACTTACAAATCCAGCCAAAGTCATTCTTTACAATGTGCAATGTGTTCCGCCTTTTAAAAGAACTTGCTAAACACCAACGGCCGTGTCCTTTGCTTGTAGACATAAATAACAAGGCATGTTGGTTGGGATCGAAATCATAAACGAAATGTGTTCTCAGGATGACCCATCTCTCTTCACTTCAATGCCTATCTTTTTTCCAGGGTATATGACCCATTGTGCAGTTGGGACAGATGACTTGTGTCGTTCTGCTTCCTGAGTTTGTTCTAGGACATTCATTGTAAGCGATTTCCAAACTCACAAACTCACGAATGCTTCTTTGCCCCGGAATGTGAAGCCTGGCGTTCGAATGAAGCTAATTGGTCACGAAGACTTTCGTTATCATCGAGCAGCCGATGGTATTCCAGTGACAACCCTTCGGTCTGCCTCCGAAGCGCTAGCGCATTCTTTTCTGCACTTCTTATTGCTTTGTCTTTCTCCAAAGATTCCAGCAATAGATTTTCCATTTGTTCCCTCAATTCGGCCACGACATCCTTCAACGCTGTGATCTCCTTCCGGGCATTTGCACGCTCTCTCTCTATGGATTCCGATTTCTCTGTTTTAAGGCTTGAATACTGGGCTTCAACATGTTTTACCTTCACTTCAAGTGTCTCCAGTTCAGTCTTCAAAGAGATAGTCTGAATAATTGCATGGTGTAAGGATCTAATCACCCAGATGAAAAACAGAGAAGACCCTACACCACACACGAGCACACAGAATTAGTCAGTAAGAGCATCCTTTATGGGGTTTTCCTACCTAAATCTATGCAAAGAGTAAATCTCCATGTTTTTTCATGAGATTCAATTTGCGCCCACATTCTAAGAATTTACCATATATGTATTCTACATAGTGCCCATATGGAGAATACTACCTTTCCTCTACATCATCTGTGATACCCTTTTCAAGCAATGAGCTTCCGCTTAAACGACAGAAAAAGAAACGCACTTGTGGTTGCAGAACAAATCTGGTAATGTGATAATATCTCCGCGTTTCTTGTGATCAAGGTCTTTAGCAGCTATAGTATGTATCATAGCATTTCAAGCAAGTAGTTCACCAACCTCAGCTTTTTGAAGACCGTCACATTTTTGCGATCACATACCGCATCAAACCCTCTTCTGAAACAGTTTGTTGTACTGTTATTTTGGACTAACGATCTCATCATTCTCACAAGGTTTTTGATTACGAGCCAACTGTTGCCTACGTTAAACATTAGTAGCACATTCTCCTGTTCCGAAGAAACTTTTAGTACCAGTGTTTGAAACTCGTGATCTCATCATTCTCAAAAGCTTTATCCTTTCCAGTCATATACCGCTGTTATTCAAACATTTTCCCTTTCCAGTCATATATGTACCGCACTATTTGCTCCAAAACAACTTGCTGTACTCAGTGCTGTGAATTCATCACCTCATCATTCTGGCATGTTTTTCTATTATCAGTTGCTACCTTTTGTTTTGACCACAATCAGCTTCTGAAACAACTTGCTATGCTGCTGTGTTGTGAACTCATAACCTCATCATTCTCACAAGTTTTACAGTTATCAATGCTATGGGGGCATTGGTGCACATCATAGTCGGTCGGCACACAGTTGTAACACCGATCAGTTTGACCCTTGAGCATTGAGGATACCTTCTCACTTCTCATGCTGTGATACTACTACAATCTCATTCTAGCATCTCAAGACTCCTAGAGCTTGAATATTCCATCAACATTCAAAGCATAAACTTTGTGTATGCATGGGTGCATACATGAGCTGTATGAGTAAGTGTATGTGTGCACGATTGTGTGTATGCATGTGTATGCATATACGATTGGCACATATGCATTCAAGCAAGTAAGTAAAACATACCCATAAGAAAGGCCTCCAATAGGTAGGTTCTGAGAATGAAGTGATCAGCTGACGTGGGGGAACCAAGCTGCCGTATCCTCCTGCGTATCTTGTAGATGCCATGGATCCTTGCGAAAAGGAAAGCTGCGGTCACAAAAGAGAGAGACCGTACGATCAGTAGAGCTGGGGAGCCTTTCCTCCTCAGAGCGGTCACAGCTTGGATGAGAAGCTCGGAAATGGGGGGCAGATCTGACGCCAGGACGAGTGCAACCAGGGCTTCGGTTAGCACGACGCATGTGAAGAAGGAGAACATGGCTATGGTGGCAGGGCTCTGCGGAGATGAAGGAATTGGGCCCTTCGTGTTTTTCTCTACTCTTCTTCTTCTTCTTCTTCTTCTTCTTCTTTCTTCTCCTTCATCACCATTGTCTTCATCTTCTTCTTCTTCTTCATCATCTTCTTCAGTGCTGCTTTCATCATCGGGGAAGAATTGAAGGATTGAAGGATTGGAAGGATTGGAAGGATTGTGTGCTGATCAATGGCAAGAGAAGATGATGGCTTGAAACATGAAGCAATTCAAGGGCTTGTTCTCTCCTGACACAACTCTTGAATATTTGTCGAGGGTAACGATTCTGCTGTTGTCCGCGTCAATCTTCGTATAGCTCACCGGATGGACGTTATGCCGTAAGTCAGAAGCGAGCGATGGGTTATGCTCTGGCTGGTGGACGGGTTAAGCTTCGGCTGGTGGATGATGGAATCCAACAGAAAGATGCGCAAGCTAGCGACTGATCCATCTTCGTCGCGATTCGAAAAGTCAAAAGCCAGAGAGCAATGGGGCCAAGGATGAGCAAAGTCTGAGAAATCGAGCAACTAATCGGAGATCTATCTTCATTTGGTGTTCAACGTCAAACTTAGAGATCACGCAGCAAACATATGATAGGTGTTGCTTGCTGATTTTAGCTATGGTAGATCAAATGCAAGCAAACATATGATAGGGATGGTGTTGCTTGTTGATTATAGCTATGTCAGATCAAATGTACTGATAATCATTGATGTAAGCATTCTTCCTTGATTTACGATCACTCCGCTACTTAACTATTTCCTTTGATGTTGAATCTTCTATCAAATGATCGATGATAATGCATTCGATACAATAGGATGATATTCGTTTGTTGCTGCTTCTGCTTACAATGAAGCAATGGGTGATCGACCAAAAGCTTACAAACCACACATTCTCATGGTAAGTTTTGGAGTGCGATCGAGAATCTAAAGCATCATCGCGCCTAACAAGAACCTCTAGACGCATACATCAACGGGGATCAATCGATGCGCTCTTCAAGAAGGAAACCACCAATCTCTCTCACCAGATCCAAGAAGATTGACCATCATGTAAATGAAGATGAACACATATGCATCATAATGCAGACCATGGTTCAGCCCAGCTGCTACAGTACTTGTTCCTTGTGTTCACTCCCGACCAGCTTCTCTTTCAGCAATGTATGATAGATCACTGTTCTGTTTCAACCCAAAGCCTTCTACATCATATTGCCTTTACTTTGATGCAAGCTTTCCAGGCATATGCATCCTTTTACCGGTTTTCTTCGATCGCCATCATGAACATTCGACTTGACGTGAACGCCGATTGATGCTCTCCTCTGCTTTGTGGGTGACAAGCCCAAGGCAACAAATCTGCAAACCTTTTTTTCCATGTCATGCTATATACATGCATATAGCTCTTCTTCTCCTTTGATAGATACACAAAGAAATCAGTCAATGCGCACTACAGGCCTCACTTTTCTTTGTAAAATCTCTTCGGCCATGGAAAGCATGAGATGAGACAGACACCTGACTTGTCAAGTCTTCAAAGAGGGTGGCCTACTGAGGGAAAACAGGTATTGGGCTATTAAAGCCTTAAAGCTGACTACATTCAAGGATGGCCGAATCCTCTAACTAGCTATGATCTGACTACAAGTAGGATAAGACATCTCCACATCTGAATTTAGCTTGAAAAATAGATGGATGGAATGGTAGTAACATCGAGCTATTTAGACAATTAGGAAATGTTTGATTAGCCATAAGCACTCTAGATATACCATTAATCTGCACTACTAAGCTTGATTGACGACTGAAAATTGCACGACAGCAACAACCGGGTTACAAGAAAGCACACGATTTCTGCAGAAAATTGAAAAGGGGCAACCAACACAAAAACCTTTAGATAAACCTTTGGGTGAAATAAGATGACAATGCTAACTACAAAAGAGAGGTAATCAGAAAAGACGCTCATCAGGCTGTGTGGGCTGAATAGCTGAAGAGCTACTCCCCCTTACTGATCGAACTTTTGCATCAGGCCTTTCACCACTGATTGAGCAATGGGATGGTACTTATCCTTGGCTTCAAGAAAAGTTTTCCTGGCCAGATCTTTTGCTTCGGGTGAGCTTTGGAGCAAACCTGAGTATAATGGCCGCAAGTACTTCATCCTGCCAACCTCATGTAGAGCAGCTTCTATGGCTGCAAAGCATGGCTCGTAGCCCGAGAACGCAGCAATAGTCAAGAATGCAATCTTGATCTCCCAATTACCATTCTTGGAGAAACGGAACTTCTCATCGAGCTCAGCGATCTAGTAACAAAATAAAAGAACATATAGATTTCAAAATACAAAGAAGAACAGTTTGGCATACAAGTAGTGTGGGTTCTGATATTTCATATCGAATTTAGGTTTCAGAGTTGGAAGGCCTAGGACAAGAAGTTTTACAGTCTAAATGGTTAGATGTTAAGTTTCACATAAAATGCCATGGTTTAATTTCCAATTTAATACTGTCACATAAGCTTCAATCGAATAAATTTTAGACAATACAGCACCTTCCAATTTGATTTGATGATTCATTTAAAACTTTGTTTCACACGAAGCTAGAGGGTTTTATGTTTAAACGTATTGAGTGGGTACCTCTTCTGGTTGAAGCTTTTTGGGCAGATTTTCCAGGTAAATCTGCCATTCAAGTGCCTCCCACGAGGCATTTTCGGCGTCAGTAATACGTTGTCCTGACCTAAATCCACTTGCTAAGGTTAGAACCTTATCAAGGATAGTGGATTTAGGCTCTCTGGCATCAGGTGGGATCCCTGGTTGATATACCCACATGTTCAAATCGATCTTCTCTTCGATTCCAACAAAATAACCTTTCAAAAACACCAGAAAGGTCTCTGTGCTAATGGAAGTGAATCTAAATGTGGATATATACTTCTTCAAGAAATCATCGAAGGCTGCTCGCCCAACCTACATAAAAGCATTAGAAACCTAAGCATTTATAAAGCCTATGCCAATCTTGCTATAGATTATGAGGATTTAAACATTGATAGAGCATAAGAAAATTTAGCAATAAACCATCGAGGACCTAATATAGAGCATAGGATATACCAGCTATACATCATCGAGGACCTAATCATCAATAGAGCATAGGATATACCAGCTATACATCATCGAGGACCTCTAAACATTGACCAAGCATAGATAAATCAAGCTACAAACCCTTTGAGGATCTAAATATCGTTAAGAGCATAAGCAGATTGAGCTAACCTCGGCCTCAACCCGGATAAGGAATTGGCATCCCTTCTCGTAAGGAACTTGAGAGTAGACCTCGTCAGGATCAACACCTTCCTGGTTCGTCTTTAGCTTTGTGAACTCAGGGCGATCTTTGAACCTTTCCATCTCTTCTTTAAGCCCGCTCCACCCAAGCCCAAGGTGAAGATTCGCCCTCTCTTTTCCATGTAAAGCTTCCACAATTCGGCGTTCGGCATAAGTTGTGAAACCCTACACACCCAAATTGAATCACGATAAGCCACCTTGAGCTAGACCCGGATATGAGTACAAAACTTCATTCCTGGATTACAGTACAAATCATGACTTCCGGCTAAGAACACAAACCTTGGAAGCCCCACTACACGAGGAAAAAAACCTTGAAACCCTGATACAAGCACAAACCTCGGACTCCCAATAAGAGAGCACAAAGCTTGACCCCCTGATTATAAAGTGCAAATACTGACCATGAGAGCAAACAGAGAGAGACAGTGTGTGCTGTTTTATCCATTAGCTAGATGGTGGAATTCCCAAAACTTAGCATGTGTGCATCTATCATAAATTATTTGTTCATATGGCTCTGTGAGGCCTGTGAGAAAATCACCAATGACAAGCCACCAAACCATATCCACCCATGCGATCCTACAAGAAAAAACTGAGAGGGCCGATTTCTGGCCACCTCAACACATTAAAGAGAGCACAAGATGGAGCTCCCAAAATCACAAAGACAAAAAGATATGTACACACATGGGCAGAATGCAAGCAGGTATCAGGCAGTTCCAAATGGGTATCAAACCTTTCCAGGGTTGGATATGAACAACCGAAGAAGAGGAGGAGATCCAACCGCAAGCAAGAAAAAGGAAGAAGGAAGGAGAAAACAAAACAAAACAAAAGAAGAAGCGGCAGATTTACACGGCGCTTGCCTCGTTGAGCCAGAAGTCATCGTTGGTGGCGTTGGTGATGAGGTTGCCAGTCCAGCTGTGGGCGAGCTCATGGGCGACAACCTGGACACCGCTCTTGTCGCCGGCGATGAGAGTGGGGGTGAGGAAGACCATGCGGGGGTTCTCCATGCCGCCGTAGGGGAAGCTCGGGGGCATGACGATGAGGTCGAGGCGATCCCACTCGTAGGGGCCGAAGAGGGCCTCGGCCTGCAGCATCATGGATTCGGTCTCGGAGAATTCATGGGCAGCTGCGGCGAGGATGGGAGGCTCCGCGTAGATTCGCGAGCGGGGGCTGAGATCGAAGGAAACAATCTCTCCAGCAGCCATGGCGAAGAGGTAGGGTGGAATGCTTTGCTCCATGCGAAAGCATTCGACAGCTCGGCCCTCGGCTTGCCAGGCTCGATCGTCGCAAGCGCCCATCGCCGAGCTCAAAGAAGCTCCCATGCCTCCTCGCTCTGCCATGGCTGCTTCTTCTTCTTCATCTCCTGAGATCCTGCTCCTCGCCATGCCTTCGTCTGACCCTTCTTCTCGAGCTGAGACCTTGCCCTCCCTCCCCACATATGCCGCAGACATCACCACCGCCATTTCGCTTGGCACATTCACCTTGGCCCTGTACCTTATTCGCGCTGCCGGCGTATCCTGGCACGGGAAGATGGACCTCGCGTGGATCGCCTGGCACTGCGTGAACACGTATGGAAGCTTCCCCGCCGCCGTCTGCCCCGGCTCCAGCCACTGCAGAGCCGATCCCTCCCCCTCGGTCCTGAAGACGATCCTCATCGCCGATTCCCCTCCCATCCTCACCGTCAGCTTCGCCCCTTTGATCTCGTCCACCTCCGACGAGAGCTCAAATGGAAGCTGCTGCTGCTCCGGAGCTTTCTCCTTTCCTGCATCGTCGTTGTTGTCATTGTTGCTGCTGCTGCTGTTGTTGTCATTGTTGTTGTCATTGTTGATGATGATGTTGTCGATGTTGTCGATGTTGCTATTGCTGCCTTTGTCCTTCTCCAGCCCCCCATAGATCGCCTTGATGTGGAGCGACCTCGTGTCCAGGAAGAAATCGCCCCAGTGCGGCCTCGACAGATGCAGCGTAGCAGCGCCACGGATCGTCTTCGTCTCGAAATCCAAGTACAGCGCAAGCTCCACCAGGTTTGTGAGCGGATGCGTGGAGTCCGCATACGAGTGAGGGTCTAGAGGTGCCATGGAAGCTTGGATTGAGCAAAAGCAGCGGCCTTTCAAGGCTTTTCCTTTTCTTTTCTTTTTCTCTCCAAGGCTTTGCAGGGGGGAGAGGTCCAGAGCTCCCTTCTTTCCGAGGGTTTAGGGTTTCAGGAGTTCGGGGGTTACCCGCCTGCTGGAGAAGAGGTTCCTTTTCTTAGGGTTTCCTGCGCTGTTAGGGTTCCAGGAGCATGAATTAGGGTTCCAGATCTCGCCCCTTTTCTCTTCTGCCTGCATCATCATAGGTGGGAATATAAAGAGAAGAGATGAATGCGTACCGTTCTTGTCGCTTCTCCGCACGCCATTCCGTGCATTCTTCCGGCTGCACTAGCACCCATCACCACCATCGCCACTAGCCTTTGACCACTGTTGTCGCCGCCGTATCTTCTGTAAGGCCTCGATCGGATGGAAAAGCACAAAAGCTTTCTCTGGCGGAGCTCGAAAGGAGCTCGTATTAGGGGGTAGGGAATTAGGGTTTCTTTCTCCCACCGGGGAAAATGGAGGACTTTGGCAGAGTCTCTCCGTTCACCAGCAGGCCCTTCCCTTGTCTGTCTTGAATTCGCGCACAGTGATCGAGCTTTGCCGAACCATGTCGCAGGAGCGAGGGAGGGCGAAGAAAAGCAGAGAAGCTCCTCTGCAAAAACCCTAAAACACCATGTTTTGGAGGAGAAAGGCAAAAGAAGCTTCTCTGAAAACCCTAAAAAAGGATGGTTTGGAGGAGAAGGACCAGTTTGGTGAAGCTCTTGTCTCCATAAACCCTAAACCCTACAGATTGATAAGCTCTTCTGAAAACCCTGAAAAGATTGGTTGGAGAATCGCAATGGGCTCGATTCGGATTGAGCCCCGAGGATACGTCGATCGATCCGCGGTTTTTCGAACAGTTTGGTCTGACATACGGAGTTTCAAGTTTGGCTTGGTTTCGCCTGTTTCTGATTCTGTTTGGTTTGGTTCGGTTTGAGCTCTGTATCGTTTAGGAATGAAATTGAATTGATTTGGTTTCGATTGTTGGAAATCGTTCTCGATTTGATTCTTAGCGTGCGCCTTGTTTACTAGGCTCGAGTACACATAGAAATATCATTGTTCGATTCGTTCTGTAGACAAAACTCGTAACGGAAGTCTTGCGACCTCCTTGTGTTTTATCTCTCCATCTCCTTCGTAGCCCGATCGTGGCTAAATGCAACCGATCATTCGACTTGATCATGGTTTCCTCTGCTACTCATGTTGCTGTCATGGATCTCGAGCGTGACAGCTGCTTCCAAGTCCTGATTATATAGCGTGGACCTTGATCCTTTGGATTATGTCACATGCATATATGTTCATTTATCTATAATTTGTAATTACTAGCCATTTGATGAAATAGTTTATTGGAATTACCAAGCTATATATAGATAACAGAGCATTAGCTCGGGGTTCGTGATCGGTGGTAGCCTTTGAACTGTTGTTGGCACTGCGACTAGGATACGAATGTATAGCTGAAACCATCAAGCAATGGATGTGTCGTGTGCCTCGGCATTTATGGCATCTTTGATAAGAATCGTTGACAAGAGATGCACATCCGATCTCGTCCGTTTCGGGCAGATCAGAACTGGAAGCGGGGCGAAGATCCCGATCTTCACAGGGATCGAAATGCCGAGCATTGAAAGAGCTTAGGTTTTGTAAGATATCGCGCTAAGTTTAGGACCATTTCTCAATGCCAGGTGAAGATGCATGTGTGTTTGTAACCGCCCCGTGGTGGTTTCGTAACAACCATCTTTTTTTCTTTGCTCTGATTGAATGCCATTTCTCAACCGAGCCATGAAATGAGGCATCTCTTTAAGACAAGGTTAGCACCCCAAAGATATATATATCTATCCATGGGAAGGAAGCAGCACAATGGAGGAGAAAGTATTCCCCATGGCCGGATAGTATGTCACAATCGTTCGTCGATCAGAAGAGAAGGTATGTATGTATACGGGCAACGGTTCCGAGAGACGCGGATGGGCGGGCATTCGTACAAAGGCCGAGCGACCGGTGCCCGATCGTGCGCATTTAGCAGACCCATCTGCAATAGAGACGACAAAGAAGAAGAAGAAGAAGAAGCCTAAACCCTAAACCATGACTAATCCTGATGCAACAGACCTTCCTTGCCACCAGCAAGCCACCCAAACCGCCCGAACGGTCAATGAGGAAGCATGCAGGCAGGATCAACAAATCCGAGGCGTCATTTAATGTAGCGCGATCGATCAAGTTCGATCGCCGTTACCGTAACGTCTCCCCCCCCACTCCCATTCCTATTGTCTATAAGCTTCGGAGACAAGTCAGCCAGCCCACAGAGAGAGCCTGAACGTGTATAAATACGATCAGAGCTCGCTCGGAAGGGCCCCAGGGACACGATTAACACATTGTATTTCTTCTTTGTTTTTGTTGTTGTGCTTCCCTCGATTCCGAATCCACGATCAGCACGGAACGATGTGGATCGGGACGGCGTGTTGGGCGGCGGCGGCGGCGTTCGCACTGTGGCGGTGGACGGCGCGGTGCCTGCGGCTGCGGCGG
>JBBBWG010029088.1:0-14880 GCA_037176905.1 Azolla pinnata
ATTACAACGGATGGTTTACTGGTCAAGAGCTCGATCTATGTAACCTAAGGTCATGGGTTTGAGTCTTGACTTGCCCTTCATGACAGTTAGTGTCCACATGACCATTAAATTTTTTGGCAATAATTTTCCTTATTTTGTTATTCTTTGAACATGATCCAGATAATGTTCTTATATGAAGAACAATCTCTATCATAGTGTCATTCATGTATCTGAATAATTCCTCTCTATATCTTTTACCAAGCACTCTTTTGAGACGAAACCTTCCCAAGCTCTTAATGTTACGTAAAAGTAATCTCATCTAAAACTTGGGAAAAAGAAATTCACACTTATTATTAGTAAGTTTTACATTTCTTAGCATTTTTCAAAATGTTACAATATCTTTTTACTGTCTCTCATGAACGTAATTTAAGTCAATCTATCACAAGTAATTTTCCCTCTAGTTTCAATAATATCTTATTAGTAGCCTTTAAAACTATTTACGTATTATTGGCTAGCTTTAACAATGCCTAAAGTGTGAGCATTATATCTCTTACTTCTTTTTCGTGGAAAACAAAAATTGTTCTATTATCACCTGCAATGCTTTTTTGTTGTACAATTATTTATTAAGATCATATAAAAAGGAGAAATATCTTTTCATCCTCATTCATTTGCCAAAAACTACAACTACTCTGATCATGCGTGGGTGAGATGTTATTTTTCTAGGCATATTAAAACGTTTTCTCAAAATATACATTCGTAAGTAAAGTTATGTTGTTGGTTTTAATTTTAGCAACCTAAGGTATTAGCAAAATTTTGACCTTTTGACCATCTTGTAAAACTTCATTTTTCTTCTGCATATTACTAGGTTCGATTACATAGGCACTTTGTTCTCCTTTCTCACTTTTAATGTTTATAACCCTAATTTCCTTATTTGTCTCTCTATCGTTCTTCAACTTTGTATTCTAAGCAGTGTTCCATATTTAATTTATTGGCTAGATTGATAAGATTATTAAGTCTTCCTCTATGCTCAATTCACTAAGTGCTTAAAAGTTTTTTTGCAAACCAAATGTCACTTCGATATTCATTTATATGACTAATCCTCTTCTTTCTTGTGTATCTTGCTCATTTTTATTCGTTAACTCTTTGATTCTTCTATTTCTACAATAAACTTTGGCTAAATGCCCCCCACTTCCTTACATGTGAAATATTGGTTAAATATCCCTATATATTCCACATTTTTCCTTAGGAAGTTATCGACTTTAAATGGGGTGAACAATATTTCAAGTAGATTGTGTGAAGATGGAGATCAATAAAAAAATAAAACTTATTCTCTTATATATACTAAAAGAAGTCAAATATTTTAATAAAATCAAAATTAGGTTTTCAAAGCATTATAAATGATAGAGATTGTCTACAAATAATTGACATGTATTACGAAGTTATAACGTGTCAATATTATTTGACTTGGAGACCTCAAACCAACAAAAAACTCTTCTCTTTGAAGTGAATTGTTTCCCTCTTATACTTAGATGCTTACCCCTTAACATTATATTTCTTTTTCTTACTCTTCAATTTTAGTTATACCTTTCTTCCTATTATTACCCTATACATACATTTTGCTCTAAATTGTTTCCGAAAAATGGTAAGAAAAGTCTATAGAAAGGGTTCCAATGCCCTTTGACTTAGGTTTCCTTTGTACTAAATGTATCACTCCTTTTTCTAGCCTGAAACTGTGGACTTAAGACGTCACTTTTCTCTTTCTTTTCAAATGACTTGCCTCTTGGTATGAATTACTCTAATTTAACATCACAGCTAGTACTCTTGTAATTCTTATCACTAAATAATATAAATTATCATCTTCTTGGTTTACTATGTTGTCATGTTCTCTTCAACAAAGGTCCAACAGTAACAAGTACAAGTGAAATTTATACTTCTGGGTATGAGACTTGACTCTACACACAATAGTCAAGTGTGAACACAGAGATGCCCAAGGGTTCAATTGATACAAGAAGGTTAGCTACCTTTGTTAAGAGTGAATCATTAAGACCCTTTCAAAATGGTTATGCTCGTGTGAGCTAAGCACGTGTTCTCTTTGCAAACCCCAATATTATATGGCTCTCTTCATATCACATATGAATCTCATTTGGCGGCATGGTATTGCATTATTGTTAGAGAAGCTATTGGAGTTAGAAGAGGATGAATTCACAAGGATTTGACTCCGAAGGCAAAAAGAGAATGGGGAACCACAACAAGATCTCCTTATAAATACAATTTCAATACCCTAATTGCCCAACAATCTTGCTTAATCTACTAGCTCTTACCCAACAAAGACCGAGTTAAACATGTAGGTTCAGTTAAAGCTGGAGCCAAGGGTGGATCTAGCCGCACAATGCATAGGATAGATTCCTAGTCCGAGTTCCATTTCAATCATTCAAAATGCAGAATTGTAAGATAAGGATGGAAGTTCTTTAGCCTCGTCTCTCTTAGAGTCAACAGCAAAAGCCTTTGGCCGGCTCATGGACCAAGACAAAGAATTCCCATGAAACACGTTTGCTCAACGTGAAAACTACTCCGGAATGAAGTTGATGGTCGACAAACTCATCGGTTAGGCAAAGACGAACATAATTTCATAAGCAATACGACATAGATCGATGGCATCCGAATGTAATGGACGCTGAGGTGGGTCCCGACGTCAAGTGCAAGCCTAATGTGGAATCGCAGGGGAAGGGAATGAGAAGAGGCCAACAGCCGACGACACGTGATATGATGAAGCTCAGGCACACGAGATTTTGGCAGAATCGAGCAGCCGAACAGCGGAGCCGAGAGCTTCGTGGGATCGGATCAGCCCAGCCAGACAGGGGAGAGCTGGAATCTTTTCGCAGGATCGCAAACGTCGCGGCACGAGCCGCAGGCGCAGGAAGCGCAAAGATCAGATCGGGGACCTGAAAGTTGAATCGAAAATCATTGTCGGCGTAAATCGGAACGAGATCGGGGACCAGAAGATTGTTGTTGCTTCTGTTGAGCAAAGAAGAAGAAGAAGAAAGAAGAAAGTGAAGAGAAGAAGTTTTTGCTGGTTTCTGTTGAGCACAGGAGAAGAAGAAGAAGAAGAAGAAGAAGAAAGTGAAGAGAAGTTTTTGTTGCTTTTGTTGAGCAAAAGAATGAAGAAGAAGAAGAAAAGTGAAGAGAAGTTTTGTGATGGAATGAGAAAGGATTGGGGAAGGAGTCAAAAGGAAGAAACAGAGTAATCTGGACATGGCAGCAGAGAAACAGCGCGTGACTGTGGGGCATCCCGTGAAGAAGTAATGAGAGCGAGGAACAGAGCTCTGAAAGCAGCAGACGAGCAATGGCAACGCGGAGCAGCTCATGTTTTAGGTGGCGTTTGTGATGATGATGATGATGATGAGATTGATGATGATGATGATGCTCTGCAAGGTTTGTTTTTCCGTTTTCCGCTTCACTTCATCCATCCAATCTTGTAAGTGGGTTCCCTTCTGTAGCGCTCAGAAAACCCCAGTTCCATCTCACTGCTCTTTGTTTCATCCGAGGAATCAACAGAGGCTGTAATTCAGACACCCTGGTTGAGATCACTGATGTTTGGATGAATCTCCCAACTATGGAGAAGAAGACTTTGCTAGAATCCCTATCCTTTCAGGAAGGTACTATGTGCTATAACTGAGAAATCCTGTTTGAGATCTCTGGTTTTTCCTTTTGGGGGGGCGGGGGCTGAAATTCATAGCTTTCATGGCTATAGAAGAGGAGGCTTTCTCGGATTTTTTGTCCAGTTATCCACAGTATAAGGATACTTTGGTCATCGACCAACTCAGGCATGTGGAGTACCCACATCTTAATGAGAAAAATCAAGTTTGTTTGGATTATACAGGAGTGGGGATCTTCTCGGGCACACAGAAGAGCTCAGATTCTAATGATGGAGGATTTGGTATAGCACTTTCATATATCGCTTCCAACTTGGCCACACATGCAATGTATGTGGACGATGATAGCGTGGAAGGGATCTTCCGGAAAAGGATTCTTCGGTATCTAAGTCTCAATCAAGATGAATACTACATCGTGTTCACTGCGAATGCTCTCTCAGCATTCAAGCTCTTGGGAGAATCTTATCCATTTCATGAAGCCCAAAACCTTCTACATGCCTATGATCATGTCTGCGAGAATGTAGATGCTATCACCGAATGCGCTCGGGCGAAGGCTGCATCCGTTCACTCGGTGCATATTTCATATCCGTGCTTGAAGGTGGATTCCGAAGACCTTCAGAAAAAGCTGCAAAGGAAGAAGAAAGCTTATGGGCAAAAGTCGGGCTCTCTTAGTTACAAGGGGTTGTTCGCATACCCTTACTCGTCTCGCGTCACAGGGCGCCGGAACTCTTCTCAGTGGATCACCGAAGCACAGCAAAATGGATGGCATGTTCTTTTAGATGTCACTTGTGCAGACCCAAAGATGTTCGATTCATTGGGTTTTTCAATATTTCAGCCTGACTTCTTGATATGCTCTTTCTATACACTCTTTGGCGAAGACCCAAGTGGGTTTGGATGCCTAGTCATGAAGAAGCTGGTGCTCAGAACCCTTGGGGATTCCTTCCGAGCACGGGCGATCGGAATGGTTGAGATAGTCTCCAGGCAAACTTCAAGCCCATCAACTTCTCGAAGAACGATCAAGTTTCCAAAAGATTCATCTGCAATGCATGTGAAAGAGGAGCACCAAAACAAGAAATGTGATTATAAAGCATCAAACCACATGCTAACTGATACTTTATTTTGCAAGGGCAGTGATGATAAGAGTGAGAATGAGAGGCCTCTCCAAGATCGACAGGACACTGCGAGCGATCATTTTGTAAAGGAAAGCTCCCCAAAGTTGAGTTCAAGCAAGGAGGATAATCCCACCGGTGGTTGTAGTGAGTCTCAACAAATGAGGATTTTGCTGGACAGTAATGATATGCATACATGTGGAAGCGCAACAGATAACTCTAAGCATCGGATTACACCATGTGTGAGACCCAGAAGCTGGCCAATACATCAAGTTGCATCCTGTTCCGATGCGGAGCCTAGCCAAGAAGAAAAGTTGAATACCAAGCACAGTGCAGAAAAAATGGCTGAAGGAGATATCGAAGCAAGGTACGCTAAAGAGATTAAAGCAGAAAATGTTAGTGATTTTCCTTCTACATCAGCAGCTAGATGTTCCTGTAGTGATGGAAGGGAAAACTTGCAGCTTGAATCTCAGATTTCTGAAGAAAAAATCACAACCAGAGAAGAACCAGAAATACCTTGCAAAGGGCTTGATCATGCTGATAACCTCGGGTATGTTAAGATATCCACTCGGTTACGGTGTTTGGCAAGCTGGTTGACATTGAATCTGTTGAAATTGAGGCACAGTCCGTCTCATACTGAGCTCGTGAGGTTTTACAGCCAAATTACACCATCCGAATGTGGGTCGACAATTGCTTTCAGCCTTTTGGATTCAAGAAGTGAGGCAATCAATCCTGAACGGGTGCAGATGCTTGCAGATCGCCATGGAATCTCTATGAGAACAGGTGTTATCGAGGTTACTCCTTCCCCTTTAGACCCCCATCACCATGATAGTGTTGATAAGTCCCAGGAAGAATCCATATTGGGTTGTGTGGAGTTCTCTAACTATAAAAGGCGTTCCAAAGTTGGCATAGCTCACAAAGTAAAACTGCCAGTGAATTGCGTATCCTTGAGCTTTCTCAACAGTTTTTCTGATGTGTTCCAACTTTGGCAGTTCATTTCAAAGTTTCTCCAACCTGAATTTGTCCACGGTGAACTCTGGCATTATCAAGCTCTCAACCAAGAGACCATTCAAATCTGATTGCTTCCTGTATACTTTCCTTGACCTTGGCACTGGCATGGTGTAAAAACTGCTCAATTCTTGAAGCATGAAGTTGTATTCGGAACAGGATGCAACTTGAAGCTCAACTCAAGAATCGTCGAAAAAATGCTGTTAACCCTGGAAACTGGCATGGATAAAGTATATAGCAAGGCCCCCACTGAACCACATATGGTGAGAGGCGTTATAACTGGACGCCTTCTAAGCATCCTTTAAGTGAAAAATAGCTTTTTCCCTGAATGGAAATAACAGAATCAGAGATTTTTGGCGCTTCAACTTCAACAAAGTGATGTTACATGATCAATGTTAAGGGCTCATAAACTGTTTCAATTATCATCTTTTCTTCCAACAAACACCTCAATTCCTTGCATCAGCTACAAGTAAATTGTTTTCCAAGTGGTTGCATTATTTAAAATCTGGAATTTTCGTGCAATACATAATATGTTCTTCCCCAACGCATCTAGCATTTCAAAGGTATGCATATAGTATTGCATTGATTCAAATTCAAATGCATCATTCACCTTTCCTAATCTGATCCGCTTTATCTAACAGAACTTAAGAAAAAATATGGACTGCCAATATCATCTGCACTTAATTTGATGCAACCCAATTTTCCTAATAAGAAATTATAGTCTCACCTGTCAAACTGCATAATGCCACCCCTCAATCATACATGCAACTTTAGACCCAAAACGTGTTGGAGGCTGCATTAAAAGCATGATGCTAGCCCAATTTCATAAATACCACAGAAACCAACCCTCAACAGTATTTAAGCACAAATTCACTCTTGAAGGGGGAAGGAAAACGCAGACTGAAGTAGAAAAAGTGATTAATGAAAGAGCGATGCCATGTAGAGTAGTTGATCCACCTAAGTTCTTGACATGGGCAAGGGTTCTTGAGATGTGTTATGAACATAAGCTACATAGGTGTATCTATGAGACTTGAGAGGAAACTGCAAAGAAATTACATTCTACAATATATATTAAACCACAACTGTACTTTCAAGGAACACATCATCACTACAACATGAATGCTGTGTGGCTGTAGTCATTTATGGCTAAGGCACATCACAACAATGCGCACCTGAATTTTATCATGCAGAACCCGGATTTCACTTTTCAAATTAGGTTCACTTCGTAACAAACGAAGGTTATACAGCGATATTCATGGCGACAAATATCATTCCTGATCCAGAGCATTTCAGGCAATTGTATCTTTGTATTTTCTTCCAACCATATGAGCTCAACAATGTGAAGAAAAAGACCATTTCATGATTGCAAGCCTGATAAAGGCAGTCTTTGGAGCTCAGAGCTAGATGCATTAATTGACGTGTACTGGTTGGTGCCTTGAATTTTTTACATCAATCTGGACATATCCTTAACCTGCACATGTTGTCCATCCGAGTATCTTCGACTTTGAACCCCTGCTATGAGTTAGCAAGTCCTGTTTCCTAGTCTACAGCTTCTTGAAGAATAAAGTGAATCAGATTTTGACCACAGCATATCTCCACAAGTGCCAATGCTTTACACTGTGCTGCATTCTTTTTGCAAGCTCCACCATAATCTCCAGCAAGATAGAGCAGAAAAAATCATCAGGTATGGCTGCCTTCTCAGGTTGCATCTCCTTCCCCCTTGATATGCTGTTTATGTGAAAGTGATTCACCTTCAAGAGCGACGCCGTTTGGACTGAGCAAGCAAGCATCTTGAACATTCTCTTATATTTATCTCAGAAATTTCGGTTGCATCTTCGGCCAATCTTCCCAAGGCAGCCGTCAATAGTTTCTTTACCACAACTGTCTTGTGACAATACAGTTGCAAGATCACTGAAAACACCTAGATCTTGAGTAGGTTCTCTTGATTTGGGTTCTTTTCGAGGGGGAGGTGAAGAAAAATGCACAAATGGTTGTGGATTCTGCAAAGACCTAGAAATCATGACAAGATGGACCTAGAAACAAATATCAAACTCTGCATTCCGCAGCGTACGATTCCAAGAATCAATGGAGCTTGCGAAACCTAGCCATGCATGTCTTTCTGTTTTTCTATGACGCAATGCAGATTCCGTTATGGTCGCTCATTTTTATTTGCATTTTCATCTCGTCATAGTCAAAGGATCTATCATGAGTACCAGAACAAAATGGTTTATATTGATATTCAGACCCATCAACTGTACATACAGAAGCTTGGATCTTATCTACTAAGCTACTTTGCTTCAACCGTATAAACATTATACTACAATACTAAATAATATCTTAAATTTTAGGCATGTTAAACGGCATGAAAATGGCTCGCAATATCTGTTGATATCGTAAGCCATTGATAGTACCACGTGGCAACCATCCATGCAAGCCATGTGGAAATCATGCATGATAGCCATGTAGTGGACATTCATGAGAGTTAGATACGTATAAGTACCCAACTTGCTTTATTAATAAACCATTTCGATTCAACTCTAGTCTTGTGGTGCTCCTGTACTAAAAATCTACCAATAACAAATGCTTTTGTCTTCTTGTTTTTATCATGTTTTTTTCTCGTCATGTTTCTATCTTCCGAGTCTATCGTTCTCTATGAGCTTTGGTTATGACAAGCTCTACTTATGCACGCACAGATTTGGTGCTTTACAACAAACGCTCTCTTAATTCGATGCCGTGGTGTGTAGTGTTGCATAGCTGTGGAACTTCTCCGTCAGAAAGAAGCATATTAACCATCTGTGTCTTCATGTTGAGAATTCTTCGCATGCACTCGAGTCTCTATCGTGTAAACAACATCTCGACGTCCGGAAGCTGATCTGAAGCCGAGATTTCGAAAATATCACAAGAACAAAGAGAATCTCGAAGGGAGTCGAGCCGAACGTGTTGAAGCAGCGAGCGAACGTGAGCAAAAGAAGCTGAATCGTGCATAATAACGGGTAAACATATGAGATTCAGAGATTACGGAGCGAATATTTTTGTCGCTGTACCAATGCGATGTAATGAGCTTAAAATATGAGTTTTTAGTTCTTTTTCTTCCTCTCTCTGTTTGCATATCTTATCATTAGTGTGAAGAGAACGCCCGATAAGAGAGCTTAAACTACCAGCTGCGTTGTTCGTTCAGAAGTCATCGCTCCTGCCGACACGTTTTTGCCAGTTCCCGGAAACCTCGGATCAAATCTAAATCCTTTAGAGATTTCTTCCACACCAAAAACGGTGCGAAGAGCCGGTTGATGTGATGATGATGATGATGATGATGATGATGATGATGATGATGATGATGGTGATGATGATGATGATGATGATGATGATGATGGTGAAATCCTGGCTATAAAAAGCCAGTCCGCATCCTCCTCTGAGTTACGCATCTCCGACTCACTCCGATCAGACACAGGGCCATGGTGCTCAGCATCGCGATATCACCAGCAGCTCCCGATAGCCACGCTCTAAGCGAGAGCGTCGAATCCACCTTCGCCTCTCGCTATGTTCGAACTGCCCTCCCAAGGTAAAAAAAAAATCTCTCCCTGTGTCGCTTGCCAAAACCCAAAACCCTAAACCCTAAACCCTAAACCCTAAACCTTAAGATCTCGGAGCGAGAGAGCCTTTTACCTATCACGCGTTTTCAAGCCCCTCGCTTAAAATACCACTCCTGTGCCACAATTCATGGTCGAATGCATGCGATGCTGAATCGCATTATGAATGGGCCACGGGAATTCAGGATACAAGTCGATTGTGTGTGTACAGAAGAACTCTTCGAGATAGAACTCTGATGATGGGTTCGTTCCGACTCTTTTCGTTCCAGCTTTTGGACTCGGAGCTGCAGTAGCCGACCGTGGAGCTCCTCTGGCTCTGTATAGTGCGCGTAGGGGCTGTTCCTGATTCATGTTCACACTTGTGATATATGTTGTCAGATCTAAGAGGCTTTTTCTGTGCCTTTGATTGTGTGTTTTATGGGTGTGTTTGGTAGTAGTAACCCCCAGAGTCTCCACAAAAAGCTCCATTCCCAGTTTTAATGATCTCTTGCGCTAGTGTCGTAAGATTAAGCCATGCATCTGCAAGTATTAAACTCTTCTGTACTGCCTCGAGTTACACGCATTAACTGTTGCGGTTTCGAGGAGCAAATCCACATCAGTTTACAGGGACTCGAGCAAAACCGATGACGATGACGGTGCCATGCACGTCCCCGAGGTTTGAACAGTTGCCGCGAGGAGCGAGGTCTGAACGCCTCCCCGCAGCAGCGACTCCTGCTCCCACGGATCGGATCGACCCGATAAGATCTCTGTTTTCTTCCTCTTGGACTTTCCTCCTTGTCTTCTCCACGCGCTTACTAGGATTCGGGGATCGAGAGATATTTGTGTAGTGGTCCGCGATCATAATATTTGGACGGGATCAGGATGGATCGGCGATTGTTTCGCGAGAGAGGTGGGAGCTGCAGACAGCTGCAGCAGACCACCAATAAATGTGTGTGAGAAACATCACCAATAATATATATATATATATATATATAGATAGATAGATTGTAGAAATACTAGAGTCTGAGATTGAACCAAATCCACCTACCTAGCCTTTCCGGCCATCTAACAACATGATTTGATGTATCAGTGTGGCAATGACCACTATTGCTACAGCTGGCCGAGTTGCCGAATGTAGCAATGCCGGTGCTGATCACATGTGTCCATCTCTCATTGTATGTCTGTCTATTTGTCTGTCTCTGGTCTTCTTCTTCTTCTTCTTCTGGTGCTTCCTTTTCGTAATCCAACTTACGAACCCCAACGGAGTAGAAACAAAACTACCGAAACCAGAGTTCGAATCCTACTACAACGCTTCCGAAGAACTTTCAAACTTTTGGGGGGTGGGGGGGTGTTAAACTCATGACCCCTCTTTTGTCCCCAATGAACCAACCTTTCCCCAATTCCTTCTCACTTCAGGAATATGTTCTCTCCACTTTCCTTTTCTCCTTTTTTTTTCCGCCATCATACGCTGGCCCCAAGGGCACGCGGAGGCGGCGAATTTACGTGCGCGGGAGACAAAAGACTTCCAAACGCCGACAGGTGTTTTGGACAAGAAGAAGAAGCAGAAGCAGAAGCAGAAGCAGAAGCCATTTGGGCATATAGATCGATATATATATATATATAACCAACAATGTCCGGGGACAAGCCAGTGTCCAGTGGCGATCTCTCTTTCTCTCTTTCTCTCTTTCTCTTGAGCTGGATTAGTGGCTAGATTAGGCCTAGATTAGCTCCCCGCTAATCCTACCATTCGCTGATCAGTGCCCTCGGACCCCGAAGATGGTGCTGTCCACGACATCCGCATCCGAATCGGACCTCGCCCATGCCCCATCTGACAGCATCCAATCGACGTTCGCTTCCCGCTACGTCCAGACCTCTCTCCCGAGGTACCATCATCATCATCATCATCATCATGCAAATCAATCACACTCAATCCTTGCTGAGATCCTCCAACGCCCATCGATTCACATTCCACGCCCTTAGATCTGGTTTCTATGCACCTGGATCTGCTAACCGTCTCCGATTCGATCACCAGCAATCACATAGATTTGGCGCCCGCTAATAATCCTCCATTTTTTGGTGTAACCGAGTTCTCCCGATAGCGGCATTAGATCGCGCCCTGAAACAGATTGAACAAAATTAACGAATTCGGTGGGCGTGGAAGAGTTAGATATAGGACCAGATGTAGCCCACTTTTACCGGATATATCACCAAGAGTTTTCTTTCCGATTAACCCTCTTTTTTTTTTACCATTCAAACTTGTATCTCTTGTTTGTTTTTCATTTTATTGTTTTTTTTTCTGTTCTTTTTTGAACTTTGGATGATTGGGTACACATCTCACTGTTGTATCTTTTGTCTCACAAGGCCAAATTTTGGTCGTAGAAGACGTTGATATATCTTTCTTTCTTTCTTTCTTTCTTTCTTTGTCGCGATTCGACGAATGCCGATTCTTGTTCTTCTTCTTCTTCTGGGCGTGCGTCCGCAGGTTCCGGATGCCAGAGCATCCAATCTCAAAGGACGCGGCTTACCAGATCATCAGCGACGAGCTGATGCTGGACGGCAACCCGCGCCTCAACCTCGCGTCGTTCGTGACGACGTGGATGGAGCCCGAGTGCAACAAGCTCATCATGGAGTCGCTGAACAAGAACTACATCGACATGGACGAGTACCCGATCACGACGGAGCTCCAGGTGCGTTGCTTTGCGGCTGAATCGATGATCGATTGAGGTCTACGATACGAGTTCCTGTGATCGATTCCGGGGCCTGAGGCGCCTGGAATTCTGGCTTAATCGGCGCGAGCCTGTGTCTGCAGGAGCGATGCGTGAACATGATCGCGCGGTTGTTCAACGCCCCGCTCAACGACGGCGAGCAAGCGGTTGGCGCAGGGACCGTTGGATCCTCCGAGGCCATCATGCTCGCTGGACTCGCGTTCAAGCGCAAGTGGCAGATCAAGCGCAGGGAGCAGGGCTTGCCCTACGACAAGCCCAACATCGTCACCGGAGCCAATGTCCAGGTAAAAAAGAACTGGGATCGAATCGAATCGATCAGTCGATCGATCGATCGATCGGCTGATTGGTTTGATCAGCACAAAATCGTAATATTCGCATCCACCGAGTATGTGAATGATGAACGACTGCAAAACATTTCAAGTGTGACATTTTAACTTTTTGGAAAAAAACATTCTATTTGTAACAAGATTTTATACTATGGGATCTGAGTTCAAATCTCTTTTATTCCTTTTTATTTCCTGTTTTCATCTTCTTATTTTATTTATTTCAAATTCAATTGTTTTTTTATTTACGCATTTTATTTTAAATAGCGAATTGTTGGTTTTATACTTCAAAGCTCTTTTTTCATTCTCGAACAATACTTTTATACTCGAACAGAATGTACGAATATATTCTGAACTTATAACTTTGCGCACACTGATCTTCTTCTCCGAGGGAGTTTCTTTTCCATCAACTTAGTATTAATGAATCACAAATTGTACATATTGTACCTTGAAATGAGCTGTTTAGAAACTCCAGCAAGAGATGTTCCAGCTTCCAACAATTCTCTTACATTAAAAGTTGGATATCGGCGATCTGCGCTGAGAGTTTTTCTCGGCATCTGCCAGGTTTGTTGGGAGAAGTTTGCCAGGTACTTTGAAGTCGAGCTCAAGGACGTGAAGTTGACGGAGGACTACTACGTGATGGACCCCGAGAAGGCCGTGGAGCTCGTCGACGAGAACACGATCTGCGTGTGCGCCATCCTGGGATCGACGTACAATGGTGAGTTCGAAGACGTCAGGCGTCTGAACGAGCTGCTGGAAGCCAAGAACAAGGAGACTGGGTGAGAACAGAACAGAACACGAAACCTTGACCTTCTATTACTGGCTTTTTGTTAGTCGTGTAGTGTGAACGAATCGGTTATGATCGATTAGTGGGAAGCGATTAGAAATAAAATCAATCATCATTGTGCTAATGAAACTGGCGTTAAATTTCTCATGGAAAAGAAGGCTAGGCATTAATTTGTAATTTTCGGATTTTAGTGGGAGTTAAAATGTAATCTATAATTTTGTAGGGCATTTTTCGGTAATTTCCCCCGATGAAAAGATAAGTGGGTTGCAACCGTGGGTTCATAGTTTAAGATTAGTATATTTGTTTTTCCACTGCGACAAGCTTTGTTGTGGTAGTAAATGAAGAAGAAAAATTTATCTCATACTCATAATACTCGCATTCGTTTATCATTTTCGTATATTCATGTTTGGTATTCGTCGACGAATGTGAATATGACAATCTATCAGGTATCGGCAACAGTTCGGCTTGAGCCCAAAACCAAATTGTTTAACCGAGTTTAAGTAGCTTGGCGGTTTGGTGGCTCGGCTCGGCTAGGCTAAAGCTTGATAATTGTTAAATGGTTTCGGCTTGACACTTGAGCTCGGCTTAATCGACTCCAAGCTGCTTAAGCCGCTTATGGAGCCGATTAAGCCGCTTACGGGGCCGATTAAGCTGCTTAAGCCGGTTACACCGGTTTATGTTGTGATTTATGTTTAGATATAACCTTTTAATTAGATTAATGATGTCTATTTTATTACTGATACCTCTAACATCGCCGATTGGTTTATAACATAAATGTAGAGGATTTTACATTAACAGCCGTAGTTATCATGAATTTTTGTCTCAATCGATAATTCTATCGCATAATGAATTTCTTTTGCGTAGAACTCTTTGTAAACTAACGTAAAAGTCTTAACCGGTTCAGTCGAAACCGGTTCCAGGCGTTAAACCGGTTTGGTCTAAACCGGTTTCAGGCCTTAAACCGGTTTGAAACAATTCAGGCTTGAGTTTTCGTAAACGGCTCGGGCTTAAGCAGAGTGACTCGAGTTTTCCTTAACCGGTTAAAGCGAATCGAACCCACAGTCATCGTCTTACTGCGAAGTTCATGCAGACGTTTGCGGTCGTCGTCGTCTTACTGTGTGAAATACAGAGTATACTTGTGCCGATCGTGTCGACTGACTGCATCTATCTGGCGATGCCGAATCAATCAGGTGGGACACTCCAATACATGTGGATGCCGCGAGCGGCGGCTTCATCGCGCCCTTCCTGTACCCAGACATCGAGTGGGACTTCCGGCTCTCGTGCGTCCGCAGTATCAACGTAAGCGGCCACAAATACGGCCTCGTTTACGCGGGGATCGGCTGGGTCATCTGGCGCAGCAAGATCGACCTCCCCGAGGAGCTCATCTTCCACGTCAACTACCTCGGCGCCGACCAGCCCACGTTCACGCTCAACTTCTCCAAAGGTAAAACCAAGCTTCTCCCCCGAAATCTTCCGAATCATCAATCTTCCCCTGCTAGCTAGTCTCTCGTTCCGTTCGTTTCTCCTCTGCTAAATTTGGCTTGGAAACCTATCGATCCGCTTCGCAGGCGCGAGCCAAGTCATTGCCCAGTACTATCAGCTCATCCGCCTCGGCTTCGAGGTAAAAAGAAAAAAATTAATCCATAAAAAATGCCCCCCGAATTCGTTATCATCGTGTCGAGAGAAGAAACACTGCAACGAACATGATTTGTACAATTTCGCAGTGTGT
>JBBBWG010029088.1:23448-41617 GCA_037176905.1 Azolla pinnata
CTGTCTCACTTGCCAGTAATGAATGCGTCCATCGCCCGAGAGGAGACATACATGTGTACATTTGTCTGACCTGTTTCGCGAGAGGTTGGTTTTGGGGTGATCTGCTTCCATGGATGGCCCTTCAGACTGGCATTCATGCATTCAATCGCGATTGATGCAGAATTCGTGGCTAAATGGACAGCAGATACAAGTTTTTGAGCTTTTGAATGGCTCTAGAGGTTCTGGAAACTTCGGGGCGTGCCTGTAGTTCTAGACGACTCGCTCCTTGCATGCGGAGCCCACAAACAAACTCTCGAGTTCCGTTTGATTCGATCTTCTTCTCGCTCGTTCTTTCATCTCGATATCCTGCTTCTGGCTCTGGTTACGCTCGTTTCGTGACATTCTCATCCAATGTTTCAAAGTTTCATTCTCGAAGCCGTATCGTTCTTCGAAAACATGATGATGGTTTGAAACGACGATACTGTGCTAGACATGTTGCATTATCACGTGGATTGGCCAGACTCCTCCATCGACGATTGATCGATGTCTTGATGAGTCAAGCCCTAGCTTGTACATTGCGACTCGCGGAACTTGTAGTCAAAGGAGGGGAAAATGTCAAAACCCATGACTTGGTCCATGACATAAGTCATTTTAGGATTCCAACATTGACATGATCCGCATTCAAATAACACAACATCATCCCAGCTGCAAATTGGCTTTATCGACATATGTGTACAAGTATACATACTTGCAATGAGCAGCAATGCCAATGTCTGAGACTCGTGAATGAAAACAGTGGTGATCACAAGCTATATAAACCATTGAGGTTACAGTAAGGTTGTTCTTTGGCAATGCGAGTTCATCTTGTGTCAATCTCTTGCTACTATAGATTCGTAACAAACTTACTAGAAATTATTAAATGTCGAGCAATGAGCATGCGTGAGCTGACATATGCTAAGGTTATGGTAAGGAGTTCATGTTCTGTCGATCTCTCACTATTATAGATTCGTAGAAAAGCTACCAGCAATTATTAAATGTCATGACATACACTAGATGCAAGGGGTTCTCTCCTCGTTATCGAGCTAATTGATTCTAGTTTAATATCAATCTTCAGTGCTCATGTACTCAAAATATTTGGTGCTTTTATACTCCATATATTCAGCAGTATTGCTCCACTGCTAACATGGACGATGTTATCTCATCTTCTTCTTATCGTATTCTTGTTTTCCGAGCACTTACTCGATCTCATGTTTTGCGCTCCTGTTATCAAATTCGACACCATCTTCAGAGCTTTCGATCCCGCTACTGTTTCAGCTTCCACCGATGAAGCACACGAACAATCAAGATTACTGACATGATTCGCTCTACTGCATCTATGATTATCAGTAGCATGACAATGCCTGAAAGATTTCGAACTGTTACCGCAGAATCGACGGACCAGTTGACCTGAATGCTTCCGCTAATCAAGGCCGTGAGCGATCGAGAATCACGTGCATAATTAGCTCCAAATTCTAACAGATCCCTGATTAGGTAACTCTAATCAATGTCAAATTTTGATTTGCTCCGAAACCTCGAGAATCTCTTCCTCTCAAAAACCCTAAAACTAGATCCTCCGAAACCCTAAATTCCCTCTCTGTTTTCTCTTCTTCTCCATCGCCAGCATCTGTTTCCTTCTTCTTCTTCTTCTTCTTCTTCTCGCTTCGCCATCGCCATCGCCATCGCCATCGGCCGCCGCCGCTGCATTCAAGGTATATCATGCTGCCCTTCTGAAGCCGAGGAGTCCGATATCGCTAATGCTGTAGCGGAAGGATCGAACCTTCTTCTTGAAGGATTCTTTCTGTTGCTGGACGCATTGGAAGCTGTTCTTTGCAACATCATCGACTTGCCAGGCTTACCAGGACCTCTCCCATCGCCCAAGAAGAGCAGGCTGAGAAAGAAGAGGGTTACTCAGGTTTTGAATTAAGGGAGTTCCTCCATTCCGCTCCATTTAGAATCTCTGCCTTTCAGTTATTTTCTCATGTGCATTTCTCCTCTCCTCCTCCTCCCTTTTATCCCTTTCTTGTCTGAATTTCGTCATCTGCAGGGTTCGTAGCACACACTTCATTTAGCTCCTGCTTTTTCTTTTCTTCTGCATTAGTAAGAAGAAAGAAAGGTTTATCAGGAATCAGCAACAGATAAGCCGAGATATTTCTTATTCGCCCTCTGTTTGATCTATCGATGAGCTCAGAGTAGCAGAGCTCAAAGAAGAGCTTCAAAAGAGAGGGTTTTTATTGCAAGGTATGGAAAAGGAGCTACTAGAAAGTTTAGATGAGGTTATGAAGAAGGAACAATTGCAAGATGGCACAGGGATTTCAAGCCATGTCCGTTTACATTGCGAATCCGAGACAACTCAGAGAGGAGGAGGAGGAGGAGAAGAGGAGGAAGAAGGAAACAAGGAGAATCTTCAGCAGGGCGAGGGAGAAACCATGGATTGTGATGGTGGGGAAGGTGCAGAGCATGATGATATCAACAAGGTAGAGAGAGAGGATTCAGGCAATAAAGAAACTAATTTCAATGTAGTCGTACAGAAATCTCCATTAGATGGTGCAATCGGTGGAAATGCTGATGATGCAGCAAGCAAAACTTTGTCAGCGCCGGTAACAGAGGTCTTAAAATTGGCAGGGAATGTTAGTGATGGATATGTTGATATAATGAAGCTTTCAGCAGAACCAAAGAATAGTATAGCATGTGGTGTGGGTGGGATGGTGGACATACTTGCAGAAAATGTGAACTTAGAAGGTGATGACTCAGTACCCCAGAATGAGATCTTGAGTGAAAATGAAGGTATAATTAAAAGCAGCACTTGTAGCACTCATGTTGTGAATGTCAGTGTCTCATTGTTGCAGGGGTCAGTATTTTCAACAAGGATTGATGGTGTTGGTGATGAGGGCATTGATGCACCATTGATGGGAAGTTCAGTAAGCTCGACTGACGGTTTTGGGTCCACGATATTGGATTATAATCCAACAAGGAGCAATAATGAGGTGAATCGACCAGCTTTGGATGGTTCAGGGAGAATAATTGATGGTGTCATCTTGTTACGAAATAACTCCATAAAAAACATTGATGATGATGTTAATGTACCAGTTTGTGATGAATCAGGGGTTATTAATGATGGTGGGTTCTTGGTGTTGGAGCATCGATCTATTGCCCATAATCACTGTAAGGAAGATATCGGCATTTCAGAGAGGCCGCAAGAATTGATATCAACAAGCGCTGGAAATGATGTTAATGTATCAGTCTCAATTAATAAAATGCTCATAAATGACAGTGCATTGGTGGTATCACCTCCTGCTCATGATCACGATATTCAGGACTCAAACACATCGGAGAATGTGGGCATCGAAGATATCGGAAGTAAAGTGGAACATCATGAACCTATACAAGATGATGGGAAGGGATGTTTAGAGAGCAAGTTCATTCAACAATCACCAGTTTCTAGTGAAATTGAAAACGATAAAATTGTTCTAAGAGGTGAGGATGCTGATGGGAACCAAGTGGAGCCCAGGAATGTGCCGTCTGCAATAAAAAAACAAGAGATGAAAGGAGCAGACAAAGGTGATGAGGCTGAATCGATGGATTTTGGGATGCTATCCGCAGGACAAGAACTCAACACATCGAACAAGAGAACAAGCTGTAGAGCTGATTTGCTCGAGCAGGGTAAATCAGAAGATGTGCTCAGCAACAAAGAAGTGCACCATGAGAATGCAGAGGACATAATGAGAACAGAAAATAGAAGTGGTGAAATATCAGAAGAGAGGGAACGAAAGGAAATTGAGTTCAAGGGTAATGAGAACGATACCAATTCTAAATCTGTCCAGAAACGGAAGGATGGAGGTAGGGTTCATGGACTCTGTTCCTTTTTTATTTTGAGATTCATCTATTTGCTGATGCATGTGTGTGTGAAAGCTATGTAACAGGATTAATTTTTCTGGAAGATACATGTGTATGTATATGTGCAAGCTACGTAACATGATTTTGTTTTTTTGGAGATTCACTTATGCATTGATGCATGTGTATGCATGATTGTATGAATGTATATGTATGCAAGTTATGTAACAGGGTTTTTGTTTACACTGGTACATGTATATATATGTCTAGGCAAAACTATGTAACAGGATTGGTGTATACATTAGTACGTGTACATGTATCTATGCAAGCTATTTAACAAGGTTTCTGTTTACACTGGAACCTGTATACATATGTTTAAGGAAAGTTATGTAACAGGATTTGTGTATACACTGGCACGTGTACATTTATGTTTATGCATGTAACTATGCAAGCTATGTAACAGTGTTTATTTTTTCTTTGTGGAGTTTCATGTATACACTGATACATTTGCATGTATATGATTGTATGCATGTACATGTTGCAAGCTATGTAATTGAGTTTTTGCTTTTGAAAGATTCATGTACACACTGATGCTTGTGTGTGCTCGATTGAATGCATGGAGGCATGCAAGCTATGTATGTATGCGTACATGCTATTCAATATGCATTACTTCAATATACAATGTATGCATTTATATGCCTGCATTTATGCATATGTGAAATGCTATGTAACATACATGCATGTATATCGACTGGGTCATTCATCATTTTCTATTTATATTTTCAGGGATGGTTCACAAACAGCAGGAGCCTTGCAAAAGGGTGAGGCGATGGGGTTCTGATAACAATAATCAGCTGGGGATTACTAAGCCCCTGACCATGGATACTGTGAATGAAATCACCTCGCCAGGGATCATGGAATGCCCGCCTATTGTGCCTTCTAAACCATCAACAAAGATACTGGCAATGCCAGAGACTAATAAATGCTCTTCCAATGAGGCCTCCAAACCTTCACAAAAGATGGTTGCAACTGTGTACATGAATACAGCGATACCCAAACAACCTGAACCTGAAGTAAATAGCATGAAACAAACAGGTAATAATCATTATTTTCACTGGTTGGTAATAATCATTGTATGCTTACACTAGGACTTTTGCGTGTTCATTTCTCAGTTCCTGCTCCACTAAGACCTCCAACAGTGTCGCTTAAGATTGAAAGGTTTGTTCGGCCATTCACACTGAATGCTGCAAAAGAGATGCTGGGAGAATTTGGACGAATTATAGATTTTTGGATGGATCAAATCAAGACACATTGCTATATAACGGTATATCCACGGCTCTCTTTTATTTTCATTTCCTCTGCTAGATAAATTCACATGCTAAGATGATGCTCATGTAAATTTTGGTATGTCGTTTCTAATGGTAGTCTCGTGTTTCATAGTTTCAAAAAACCATATATTTTGGAACTACAACTTCAAAATGTTCCATGCATTCTACATCTGTAGGTATTCTGAATATTTCTGTTTCTAACAAATGTTATGCAAAATACTGCTGTTGAAAAAGTCTTCTGAGATGGATTATTTTCTTCATGAGCAAAGGTTTTGGCATGGTGTTCTTCATTATATGAATTAAATCAGCCAAAACCTATAAATAACCATTAAATGCAAACGAATATAAGAAGTATTTAACACATTCAACATGTTCTACTTCTTTGATGTAATTTATCCTTAGAAGAATACATATTTTTAGTAATTAAGGAAAGGTTAGCATGTGTATTCCACATGTATTTTGTGCGAAGTATTTTACAACATTGGAACTCACGTCTTATCAAAACGCAGATAGGATCTCATGGGATATTTTTTATTTTCTCTAATCATCAGATGCAAGAGATGTGGTGGGATGCTTTGTATTCTTTTTCTTCAATAAAGTCATGTATGTTGTATTTTATCTCATTCATGGTTTTTTCATTGGTTTGACAGTATTCATCTGTGGATGAAGCAGCTGCAGCTCGAAATGAGTTATATAACAAGAGATGGCCTCCTTCATTTGGTAACATGCTTGTGGCAGAATTCGTTGACCCGAGTGAAGTGAAAGCGAAATCTGAGGGTATTATACAAGGGAAGGCTATGATTAATCTTCAAGCTACGGTACAACCCCCAAATAAGTCATCTTCTCCAGTCTCTTTATCTCAGCAACCAGATGCTTTACCACCACCACCACCACCTCTCCCACATCTGTTGAAGGAAAAATCAATACTAGTTCAAGCCCAAAAGAAACCGGAGCCAAAAGTGCTCACTCTAGATGATTTTTTCTGCAAGACTATAGCCAAGCCTCACATTTACTATTTGCCTTTGACTGATGAACAAGTTTCACGAAAGCTCAGTGTAAAGGGGAAAGAGCGGGAGTTGACCAGAAAGCCTTCAGCTCGAGCATAAAGTCATGGAATTTCTTGGTACAAATGAGAGTGTGTGCCCTTACCATTTGGCAAAAGCTGCGGGGAGTATTTTTAAGGAGCGTTTTCTTATACATATCTATGGCTTTTTGATGGGAAGTGTTGTTTCTTCCAGAGGTATTTGTGTCAGATATTTTTAGTTTTGGCCGCTCATGGATAAGTGATCAATTTTGTATGAGGGAAATTGAACTATTTATAAATGGTTTGTTTGCGTAAATAATCATATTATAAAGGTTTTTCTGAGTTAGTAAATGAAAAGCACATAAACATTGAATGGGAGAGTTACTGTTTGAGCTTAGATTGACAGATCAGTTGGTAACTAGTTTTACTAGAACGATCGTGTGAAGAGGTTGACGCGCAAGTGGTGACATTGTTAAGAACTGAGATCATGTGACAATCAAATGGGGTTTGCTTTGACAAGGGATCCCCACATATATATATTATATGTATGAACGTATGCATAATATGTATATATATATATAAATAAATAAATAAATAAAAATACATATAAATATAGAAATATACGCCCATATTTCCAGGCTCTATTTATATATATATATGTCCAGCCTGGGACACTTATTTTTGAAGATTTTAACTCAGAATGCCAATGGTGATTCTTTGATTTTGAAGGGGTTACCATCTTTTGGTGAGTTTTGAGTAGAAAGGTTTTGTTTTGATAGATGATATACCGATTTTCCAAGTACTTTTCCGTTTTGAGAGGATATGATCTTTCCAAGCATTAAATTTGAATGACAATAGGGGACGGATGTTTTTTTTCCAAGTGAGCTGACTGGTGTGTAACCATTGTTTTGATTCTTACTTCAGCAGATCGAATCAGCAATCAATTGGCTTTCCATTTTGGGTTGAAATATACAGTCAGATTTGGTCATATGGGTGAGGTGTGGGTGATTACAAAACCGAGTCTTTTTTTTTACGAGTTCAAGAATATGATCACTTTTTAATATGGCTGTCACATTTGAAAAAGCAGGTACACTGGCTCCATTTATATTTCAATTAACATTTCCATACCATCAATAAGGTTATAAATCAGTTTTTGTATGCAGGTATGAGAGATCTAGCTAAGGCTATAGCTATACTGGATACAGCCATGGAATGATTCATCGATTAAAGCCTTGAAGAAGACTTCTTCAGGTATTGAAATAACCAGACTCGAGCATTATTACTTGGAAAAATCTCATATGGAATTTTTGTAGCCCATTTGTTACCTCAGCAGCAAGGGAGAACTATGTATGTTATGAATATAGGAATCCAATACATCTTTTCTCACATTCACTAGAAGAGGTATGCATATGTGTGCCTCCTCACAATATAAGTTTTTCAGGCATTGAAATAACTGACGCAAGAACATTATTACTTGGAAAAACCTCATATGACATTTTGTAGCCGATTGTTTCAAGGGAGAGTCATGTATGCACATGAATATAAAAATCCAATAATCTTTTCTCCCGTTCACTGTAAGAGCTATGCATATGTGTGCATTCTCACAATATAAGTTTTTCAGGTATTGAAATAACTGACGCAAGGAACATTATTACTTGGAAAAACCTCATGCCATTTTCGTAGCCGTTTGTTTCAAGCGAGAATACGTCTGTACATATAAATATAGGAATCCAATACATCTTTTCTCACATTCACAATAAGAGCTATGCATATGTTCTGAAAAACGTCATATGACATTCTTTGTAGCAATTTGTTTCAAGGGAGCATATGTTAAGTACCTGACATTTTTGTAGCAATTTGTTTCAAGGGAGAATATGTTAAGAGTATATGACATTTTTGTAGCCATTTGTTTCAAGGGAGAAAGTACATATAATTACAGGAATTCAATCAATACACATCTTTTCGCACATTCACTATAAGAGCTTTCTCACAACATAAGTTTACTTGGAAAAACCCCATATGACATTTTTTGTAGCCGTTTGTTTCAAGGGAGAATTATGTATGTACATATAAATTAGGAATCCAATACATCTTTTCTCACATTCACCATAAGAGCTCTATATGCATAAGTGTATGCATTCTCACAATTTTAAGTTGTTTCTATTGCAGTAATTGCCTGGCCTTCTGGAGGACATTTTCGGGCGTGAAGCCATAGCTTTTGAACACATCGAGGTAAGCCCCACTCTTGCCGAACTTATCGACTCCGATGATGCATCCAATGTCCCCAACATACTGTCTCCAGCCAATGGGCGATCCTGCTTCAACAGCCAGTCTTCGCTTGACATGTTTCGGGAGCACACTCTCCCGGTACTCTTCGTCTTGCTCATCAAACAGCTCCCAGCAGACGAGCGACACTACTCTGACTCTCTTCCCCTCGTCCCTCAGAGTTTGGGCGGCGTTCTCGCATAAGCACAATTCCGAGCCTGTACCTATGAGTATCAGCTCGATTCCATCTCTGCCATCGTCATCCTCGCCACCAGCAGCAGCTTTCTTCGAGTTGTCGCTAACTACATAGCCACCCCTTTCCACACCGAGCAATGAAGTCCCACGGACGTTGGCCAAGACTTTCTGCCTCGACAGCGCTATCACCGAAGGGCCAGCGTGACGCCGCAGGATTGCTGCTCGATAAGCTCCTGAGACCTCATTCCCATCGGCAGGTCTGAAGATGCGCATGTTAGGGATGGCTCTGAGCCCGATAAGCTGCTCCACAGGCTGGTGTGTGGGCCCATCCTCTCCGAGCCCGATCGAATCGTGGGTGCATATGTAGATAACTCCAGCTTCACTCAATGCAGACAGGCGCATCGCGTTCTTCATGTAATCAGAGAACACCAGGAATGTCGAAGCGTATGGGATGAGGCCCCCTCCATGTAAGGCGATCCCGTTGGATATCCCTGCCATTGCGTGCTCTCTCACTCCATACCTTATGTTTCTTCCCCAAGGCGTCCTCGCGCTGAAATCGTCGTAACCCTTCAAGTACACCTTGTTTGAGCCAGCCAAATCTGCACTGCCCCCTAAGAGGCCCGGCAACGCAGACGCTAACGCGTTGAGGCACTTCTCCGAGTATGTTCTTGTGGCGTCGATCGCATCGTTCTCCGACCATGTCTGTGCCGGAAGGAGTTTCAACAAAGCTGTTTCTACACTTTGTGGTTCAACAGATCTTTGCAAACAAAAGAAGAAAAGTGAACAGGGAAGAGGGTGAAAAGATTGGTCATTACAGGTAAGATGTCCTCCCAATTATCGGGCACCAATCCGTTAAGGAGTAGCTTGAACTCAGATGCTTCATCTTTATACTTCTTCTGGTACTCTACCAAGAGTTGGTTCCATTCGTTTTCCGCCGCTTGCCCATCTGCTGCTTGCTCTGCAAACTCCCTACCACAGTATAAATTGGCATAAATTTTGGAGGCATGATAGGGACCAGGTTGTTTCAACACAGCTACGACAAGGAAGATAAACGCACACAGAAATACAGACTTGTAAACCATTGGGATGACATGGAAAGGATCTCGATCGTCCCATCTCGCCGCTTCCCTCATCCTCCTCACATCATCCTCATCAAATGTCCCATGGTGTGCTTTGGATGTACCTTGATTCTTGGATGATCTCCCAATGCATGATTTCACCTACCAGTGGACACACATCCGATCAAAGGCAAGCAAAGATTCCTTCAATATACATATGCATTCATACACATGTATACACATTCATACATCCATGTGCATCCAGCACACACATGCACATAATTCTGATGTATGCATACGTCATACATACATGTGCATATACACATGCACGTGTGTAAAGATGGGTAGATACACACATATTCATACACATATATACATATACGTATACACATGCATACTTCTATGCGCATCTAGCACACATGCACATAATTCATGCTCATAATTCAGATGTATACATCCATCTTCCTACACACATTGATCAAAACATACTTTGGGTCGCATTCATTTGTTGAGCATACATGCATACATTCACTCAAAATATGGTGCCTATCAGGTAAAGCTTCAAAATAATTAGCACATAAGAGTTCTTTAGCTGATTGATTGATTGATTGGTCATTATACCCTTATGAAAGTAGGCTTCTCTCTCTCCTTAAACGCTTCCTCGAGCGCTGCCTCGAAGCTGCTGAGGTTGTCGTAGATCCCCTCGACGACGATGGTTTTCCACCCGAGCGCTTGGAACCTCAACGTCGTGTCCTCCGTGAAGGTTAGGCTGGTATCTCCATCAATTGTGTTGTGGTTATCATCATAGATGAGTATGAGCTTATTCAGTCTCAAATGACCTGCCAATGAGGCTGCTTCATTTGATATACCTTCCATAGCACATCCATCCCCCATGATACAAAACCTGGTTCAAAGGGAAAAGCTTTTTTCCTTCCAATTTACTAATGTAAGAACAAGGTAAAGGGGAATGCAGTACACCAATACTATCTGTTTGTGAAGGGCAAGATCACTAATTTTGGATAGATCTCTTGTTTAGCTTACTAAAATGGAGTATGGGATCAGAGATTGCTCACGTCCGGTGATCAACCAATGTGAAGCCTTCACGGTTGAAGCGGGCAGCAAGATGCTTCTCGGCGATGGCCAGACCGACAGCGTTTGCCACACCTTGCCCTAGGGGTCCTGCATATATATATGTAGGTTTATGAAAAATCTGTGCTTTGGATTTTGATGCAGATTGAAACCCACATAACTGTAACACAGTTTCCATACCTTTGCTATGAAGAAACAATACAAAGATTATTTGAGACCAGAAAGAAGAAGACGATGGTGGGATTCTTCCCCAACTTACCAGTTGTCACTTCGATGCCCTCAGTCACCACATTCTCGGGATGTCCAGGAGTATGCCCCCCCAATTTACAAAGCCTTCTCAGATCCTCGACCTTCGACACCCATCCATCAAGAGAGGAGGAAAAAGACCAAATTAGGACTTGTGTGAAGGCTGGTTAAAGCTGTGTATGGCTTGAAGATGCTTGAGGGGCAACATCTGCCCTCAAGCCCCAGGCTACTGCAAGGGGTTTAGGCAAGGGTTTTTTATTGCTTGTGGAAAGAAATTGAGTGGGATGAAGGTAGGTGGAATCCTTACCTTTGGGACTGGACTGAATGGAAAACCATGAAAACCAGGGTGTAGTGATGATGGAAGAAAGAAGAGGTTGTTACCTGGACCGAGGCATAGCCGGAGAGGTGGAGGCAGATGTACTGGAGCAGGCAGCCATGGCCAGCGCTGAGGACGAATCGATCACGATTGAACCAGTGTGGGTTGTGAGGGTTGTGCCGCATGGCCTTGCGGTAGAGCACATATCCAACCTCGGCCAAGCCCAGCGGGAGGCCCGGGTGCCCAGCCCTCGCCTTCTGGACGCTGTCCACTACGAGCATTCGCATGTTCTCCACGCACCGCTTGTCGATCTGATGCCGCAACCATGGAACCTTCTCCTCCTCGGACGATGGAATCTTCTGCGATACAGGATCTTCCAGGATCTCTTCCTTCCATTCCTTTATGTATTCGGCATCCAGATCCCCGTTTGCCGCCTTCCCAAACAGCTGCTCCCGAAGCTCAAGCCGCCCCACAGCTTCACCACCACCATCCTCAACCTTCGATGGCCCCTTCTGCAGACCTTTGATGCCATATCCATCCCCATTTCTAGGCTTCTCCTCATATTCAGCTGAAGCTGTCACCAACTTGGAGGAGCTATTCTCATGGATTCGTCTCCCCTTTGAATATGGATGAGAACATGAAGAGGACTCTGATTTGTGGAGGGAGAGGAGACCTGTCCTCTGAGAGGAGATGAAGCCCACACCTCCATGGAACCTTGAAGGAGGTGCATTGGCGCTCTGCAGATGCAGCTTGGTGGGAGGAGGTCCAAAGTGTGGAGAAGCTGCCATTGGATGCAATTGACTTCCTTGTGTCGGATTTGGAGATTCAAAGGGTTTGTTAGACATGGATCTAGTGTCTAGGGTAAGAAGAGCATGCCAACTACCAGATGATCAAGAAGATTCACGGTTATGCACAAGTGTCATCAGTGGAGAAGGTGACACTTGTCTTGTTTATTTGGACATGGAGGCATGCAGCAGAACGCTGCCATGACACATGTCCTTGCTCGATTTTAGGGTTTGTTTTGAGACCAGCATCACCCAGAATTCTGTTTCATACAACTAATTGTTGCCTTTTGAGCACAGCCATTTCAGCTCTCTCTCCGACTGTTGGGATCTCTATTTGAAAGCATCATTATTTGGCTACCATATAAAAAGCATATCCTCAACTATGGCATGATTTTTGGCGTAGCTCGTTTGATAATTTGTTATAAGAGAATCTGCAGTAACTCAGAAAATGGAAAATCCTGGAACTAAGGAAAGTAGCAGCTTTGTAGCGCACTTTTGGACTCTGATATCCAAGTAGGTTTACAATGGAAAGTAGCAGAGCTTTGTAGCACTTTTGGACTCTGATATCCAAGCAGTTTTACAATGTAAGCAGGAGGTTATGCTTTACTAAACTCCTCTGATCACAGGGACCCCGAAGTGTGTGTAGGTGTTAACTGATCGTATACAATTATGACAACAATGATATGCTCTCCTAAGAAAACACTTTTATATAAAGTATTTCAAATAATTCACCCCAAATTTAAGAGGGTATACAATTCACCACCTGAACAGAATGGAGGGTGAATTCTATGGTCATTGACACAATATACCCATCAGAATTCAAAAGAGCGTGAAATTGAATACAACCATATGAACTCTTTGAAATTTACTTCTTACACTTGAAACAAATTGCTCATATTTCGTGAACAATTACAATTTGTACATAATATTTCTCTTGGGTTGATGAATAACTAATATGACTAAACCAACCTTTGGTACTTGTCTATGGAAAGACTTTTGAGTGATCCAACATCGATGTTGGAAAAACTTTGATTGATTTAACAATCGAACATGGAAGTTATTTGACCATTTGAGTGATTCAGCATTTGACAATTTGACATGATCGGTTTGACATAACCACTTGGCTACCGAGAGATATGACTATAGTTATGGTTATATCTATACAAAGAAGACGTGAACATTTTGTTCTTAATTGGATGTCCTTTTTTATTCATCCAAATGTAGAAATCCCTCCGACTTATAGATATGGATGTTAAGGTTGCACAACTGCAAGGGGATTCAACTGAACATTGAATGCCAATCGCCAAAGATCGTGTAGACCAACATAGATAGCATGCAAAAGGGTTCTCATGCCCAAGCTCTTCACGATCCTGCAAGAAGAAGGAACATACATAAAACACACACATATGTATACCATCATCAAGACTCTAGCTAATTTTCTACACCTATATATTCTAATATTATAACCAGATTTGAGGAACAAATTCTTCCATATGTTGAATAATGTAGAGCCAATTGTAACAACCCTTTTTTCTTGTAGATACAACCCTAAATCTCAAACCCTAAATTCTGAACTCTAAAACTGTAATATGTGAGGAAGGAGACACACAATTGACAAATTTCTAGAATAATCTGAGTATTTCTTAAGAAAGCAAGATATCACCTGGAGATACTATGTTTTTGCCTGTATAGAGCAACCATGAGAAATACTACTGCCACTCCAGCGAAACTCATCTTTTGTTGAGATAAAATACCGAGTACTTTACCACTTTGTGAAGAGGAAGAGTGTACACGAGAATACATCCATCTTGAAATAAGCTCAAATAAAGCAAAAGGATGGAAGCTCGGCGAGAATGAATCTGAATCGACTGTCTTCTGTATATGCATCTTGATGTCATTTTCAATAGATCCTGACACAACTGATGGATAGCCAGAAACAGAGGGCAACAGTGATGAGGCCCCATCAGGCTCTGCATTTGATTGAGCTTCCATCACTTGACGTTTATCTTTCTCTAACGAAAGTCTTTCTATTGTTTCAAGTATACTCTGAAAACAACATGTGTTAAAAGAATATGAGGTACCACCAAAACAGAACGAAGAACAGAAACACATAAAATGATATACCCTCAACAATCTGCAGGTTATCATGATACATTTCAGATAAAAAACAATGACTAAAATATATTCTCTATTATTCAAATGCCTCTTGCTTCCTCTGTCATTTCACAAGTACAAATGAATCCACCCCATTAAACTAAATTTTCACTTACGCCTACTTAGGCATTGGGACTGCTTTGGTATTTGATCTGATTGGTTCAACCATCACTAGTCCAGATAAAAATGTGTACTTAGCACCAAATTCAAAACGCTGATTCATATTTTCCATGCTAAAAATTTCCCTACTGAAAACCATTTCAATGGAACTAATTATTAATTACGGCTAATTAATTTTGGAGGGTTATTTTGGTGGCTTTCAGAAACGAAAGGCCAGTTTCAGGATTATGCAAACCAAAAAGTTAAAAGAAGTATTTTGATGATTTTCCCTTTTGAAAAACTTCATCAATTAAACCCTAATACCCTAAAACCTAAACCCTAATCCTCCAATGGTGAGAGAGCTGAGCAATTCTCACCTCTCTTCTATCAGCTGGTATATCTGTCACATCGCGAAGCCAAAGCAAAGCTGCATCAATGTTTCCGAGGCCTTTTGAGAGCACTTCTACACAATAAAGTTCTGTTATATTCAAGTACATCTCAGGTTTTAAAAATGCAGAACCCTGTCTCGTTCTTTCTTCCTCCTTGAATCTACATGATTGTGCATTCAGTGCAGTAAAAGTCCAATCTTTCAAATACAATTCTATGGAACCTTGCGCATCTGAATACATCCCTGCTGAAATCTGCAAGCAGACTCTGCATGTTAACATAAATGATTCTCTCAGTATGCCATAGCTTTAGACGTGCTCACAACACATGCACACACAGCCATGTGCAATGTCATAGAACAATGATCAATGTCTCTTTATTGACTCATTTAGACAACATAAAATTTAACTCAAAAAAATGGACAAGAAGTTCATGTAAAAAGAAAAATGCATCTGGGTCCTGATCCCCTACCAAGAAAGAAGCTGTTCCAGTGCACATTACGCTAACAAAAGAAAAAGTCCTTACCCAGAGAAGAACAATCTAGGGGGAACTTTCGAAAGGCTGCCAAAGATGATCCCCAGCTCATTCAGCATGATGCTTGAGCTGCATGCAAAAAGAGCACATTAGAGATATAAACCATTTCCAAACCATTCTTCATGTTAAAAGCTTCCTATATTTAAAAACATTTCTTTCAAAAAGTTAAACTGTAGAAAGACAAAAACTGAGTTGATAATTCACTATAGAGAAGACATTGAATTTTGTAACCCTTAGTGCCCCTTTGACATGGAACTGAACTATCAAGATCAAATTTCTTTTTATCATCTTGCACACTTGAATTAACTTCAAACAAATCAATAAATAGAATGCAGCACATCAAAAACTTTAAGACTGCCATAGAGAACAAAGTTAAAAAAACAAATAAAGGTATGAACCTTCCACTCTCATTATAAGCCTGGATCAACACCATTCCCGATGACTCTATCATGTCATCTACCTCACTTTCATCTTGAATCCCTTCGAAATTGTCTTGAAGATCCCTCAATCTTTTAAGAAGATTTGAGCTTAAAGTAACAGCTTCATCGAACTGTGAGCTGACCAAGCACCTACACAATACAAACAGTTCTGCACTTTATATATGTGTCTGTTCATTTTTCTCATTTCTTCAGAAAAACTCCAAAATATGTTTGAGCTTTCGGATATTTCGTCCTATGCATACTTTCGTTCTTGCTATTCCTATAAATGCACCTGATAACTCCAAAAGTATTGATAATTCGGCAGGTTGAGCCATACAGTTGAACATGACTACATATGAATTTGCTTCTGTGTAGATCTCAAGTCTTGGTTGAAAAGAAAGGATACAAATTTGATTTTCTATGCACTGTGTTAACCAAGTGCATTTCAGGTCATAAAGAGAAAAGGAGGTGCATAGGGAATTTTTACGAATATATGCTTGGAAGTTGGAAGGTCTTATGTTTTGGGGTACTTTCTCCCTTTTAATAAAAAAAAAAAGTTTTCCTAGAAACCTTTCAGCAAGATCAATGTCATTCCAAAGGTCCTCATTTGGTACAGAGTGGAGATCGCCAGCATATGAATCACAATGACCCATGGTACACGAAAAAGATGATGTTGATGCTGATGTTGATGTTGATGTTGATGTTGATGTTGATGGATGCACAGGTAAGACAGCCATAGCCATACTTTACTTCTTCGGATTTGTATTACCTTCAACGGAAACGAAAATTAGTGTGTGAATACTGAAATCGATCTGATTGGTATAGAAAACTAAATCTGACAGAGAATCCAAAGAGGAACGAAGGCATAATGAGCAATCCACCAATCATTCGCCTTTAACCATTAATAAGGAAAACATGCACTTCCTAACATGTACTGTAAACTCAGATCACAGAAGATGATGTAATGAAAATCCAAACACAACCAAATGATATAGAGAAGGCGATCAAGATTTTACAAAATCTAACCGATACAGAATAGTAAGGGGAAATTTGCTAAGAATTTCGAATTAGTCCAATAAGCCAACTTATGGAGCTATACACATACATATGTACATACATCAATCCATACACACGTGGATATATGTCTTGATATACACACAAACATCCATACGAAAGCATACATGCCATGGTATGTACGCATATGGATATGAGTGTCCATACATATACGTTTCAGCTACCGTTGATCATCTGCATTAAACCTGAAAGATGAGCTAGGCGATCAAGAATTTACAAAATCTAACCAATACAGAATAGTAAGGGGAAATTTGCTAAGAATTTTGAATTAGTCCAGTAAGCCAACTTATGGAGCTATACACATACATATGTACATACATCAATCCATACACACGTGGATATATGTCTCGATATACACACAAACATCCATACGAAAGCATACATGCCATGGTATGTACGCATATGGATATGAGTGTCCATACATATACGTTTCAGCTACCGTTGATCATCTGCATTAAACCTGAAAGATGAGCTAGGCGATCAAGAATTTACAAAATCTAACCAATACAGAATAGTAAGGGGAAATTTGCTAAGAATTTTGAATTAGTCCAGTAAGCCAACTTATGGAGCTATACACATACATATGTACATACATCAATCCATACACACGTGGATATATGTCTCGATATACACACAAACATCCATACGAAAGCATACATGCCATGGTATGTATACATACGGAGATGAGTGTCTATACATATGCATTTCAGATACCGTTGATCATCCGCGTTAAACCTGAAAGATGAGCTATTTATCCATTCTAGATGAGCGACGCTTGGGAATCATCTTCGCTGCAGTGAATTGCTCTTAATCGTGGGCTTCTTCCGACATTCCGAATTCATATCCACGAGTTTAGCGAAAATCACTCATATGGAAAGAGAAATCAGAATCCATATCCACGCAGAGAGAGAGAGAGAGAGAGAGAGAGAGAGAGAGAGAGAGAGAGAGAGAGAGAGAGAGAGAGAGAAAGGGGCGCTAGTTTTGGCCGTTTTACCTCTACCGAGGTGCAATTACTTGAGCCGGTGCCGAGAATCGTCGAGTGAGAGAGGAGGGAGGAGCAAACGGAAGCGCTTCGACGAAGGCAGAGGCGATTTGAGACAGAAACACAGGGAAATCGACGAAGGAAGAGGGGGATTTGACACAGAAACACAGGGAAATCGACGAAGAAAAAGCAAGATACGTTGCTTTGTGGGCAAAGCAGCGATAACCCAAGATATACATACGTACGTACATACATACGTATATACGTATAAATATACGTACATACATACACTAATAGTGTACATATACGTGATTAGTGTGATTAGTGATTTAATAACAGTGATTAGCATTGAGATTACTGCCTTC
>JBBBWG010029099.1:0-19145 GCA_037176905.1 Azolla pinnata
ATATATGTTTGTGAACTTTCTGTATTAGATTATATCAGATTGGTATGGCTATGTCTGTTTACAACCTAACGCTGATAAGCTAAACTATTTACTCATCTTTTTGGTAAATTAAAAAATTGGTGAAACCAATTGTCAGTATCAAAAAGTTTTCTTTTCTTGATTGATACTCTCGATTATGCTTATGGCATATATGGCTGTAACTCATGGTAGACCAATGTGTGTTTTAGGAACGACTTTGGAAATTTGCTGCTGCTGCCCAAGTTGCAACACAGATTTGGAAACAGAGGCAACAATTAGACATTGAAAGAGCAGAAATTCAGAGAAGTCAACAGAAAATTGCCCAAAGCATTGCTAAACAAGTCACAGAATTCTGGCAGTTTTGTGAAGGTTTTGCCAAGAACTCTGTTAAGATTAATAATGCCCCAGTGGTTGTTTTATCTTGTGAGAAATCCCTTGGAACAGTCAATGAGGTATCATATATATTACTCCTAACTCATCATTTATAATTTTTGTCTTGGAAGAAGTACAAGAAATTATCTAAATGCTCTATTAATTTGCATCCGTATCTTTAAGCAGGCTGAAATGGGATCAATATCTGTTGAGCTAAGAGTTTCTGCAGATAGAATTCTTCCTGTAGAGAAGTATGCTGCACGATTTCTTGAAAACTCTCCTGGTCAGCAAGTCATTCCTATGGCAGAAGCCCCTCCTACACCGGATTGCATCTCTGAGTCTGAAGTTTATGAAGTTCCAGAAGAAATATGCTCAGAAGTATGTAGCATTCTTTACTTTCTTACATGTCTTAGCTTTCTATTTGGTGCTCACATATTATAGTTCATGATCAGGGATGCCTTTTCTATGCTGTTCCTAATCATTCAATGGAGTCATACTGCCAATCTGTTGTGTTGCAATGGGAAACAGTAGGTCTCAATGTCGTCTGTCTTTCTGAAGCATTATGAGAACTCTTATGAGATGATTAAAAGATTGTTCACTGCACAGGAATATGAACAGACGCTTCAAGATTGTGAATGTACATTGATGGAGGTTGAGGTGAATGCTAATGCAGAAGAAATTGAATGCATCTCCGGAAATCGTGAGTTGAAACAATAGAATGATATTTTAATATGGCATAATCTTCATTGTAGATTTTCTTATCCACGTTTGCGATACAGATGGTGCAGCTCCATATGCTTTCCCTATCATTACTGGTAAACGAAGCTCGGGACTTCTTGGGGTAAATCGTACTCATGCTAGCATTATCCCTACCAAACGAATGCGTACATCTGCTGTTGCTGCAAGACAGAGAGCAGTGGGGGTAGCTGCATCATTACCTTCTGGATCAGCCACTCCTCTCACAAGATCAGATATCTCCAGCTGTGAGACTTCTCAACAAGAAGAGATGTCCACAATGGTTGAAGGTTCCTGTGGAAAAGTCGCTGATGTTCATTCGAGTGTGGCATTTTTAAGAAGTATGGTGGCTATGGATGTCGTGGATAGCCCTCTCAAAATTAAGAAGAAGAAGAAATGCAAGACAAGCAATGGCCCTTACAATGGTTCTGCTGCATTTGATGTAGGTCCCAAACTTCACTTTTCCTGTATGGCTCTTGTAAGATAATTTTCTTTATGTCTATATATAGTTTTTGCTGGTTTATAATATGCATGGGTTTGTAGACTTCTAGGCATATCAATACTCAGAATTTAATGATTATGGCTTGCCATATGTAAGAGAATTAGACCAATCCTGGAAATGCCATGGAAATGAACAGGTAGCAGTATGCTAGCTTTTTGTGTTTGCATGAAATTATGAGATTTTAACTCAGATTCTTGCCTGATTTTCTGTTATTTATTTAGAAGGAATATGTAAAGCACAAAGGGGAGCATGTTCGCAGTAGAAGTCCTGGACTGGAAGGATTTGGTAATGCAAATTTGACACTGGGGTTTTCTAAGTCCATGGGCAAGGGAATTCTGTTTTGTAAGCATCTCTTTTAACGTGCTCATGTGTTTCATTGCAGGAGCACTGAATGGGTTTAGATCTACCAGTAACACAACCAAACTAAACAAACATATTGGTAACCGAGATCGAGTAAGAAAATACAAGGCTGGGAAGGTATAACTGGAATTTTTCTATGGTATGTTTTATTACTTCTTTGCTTGACTCAAAATTATACTGTTATTTTGATCAGGCTTCCTTATGTCAATCTGGTTTTGGTGTCCCATGGTCACGGATTGAAGATCAGGTTTGTGGTTTGCATAATTGTCTTCCATTATCATAGAACACCTGAATCATTTGATATTGGATGCAAATTCATCCAGGAAATCCTTGGACTGGTGTATGAACTTGGTGCCAATTGGGAGCTTGTGAGTGATGTATTGAGTTCCATCTCACAATTAAAGGTACATATATCATAATCAGTTGAAAAACTTTTGTGGTGGATCTTACTTCATTTCAAATGGTTTCAGTTATTGTATAAAACATAGCATGATATGTGCAAGATATTTCATTTTGGCATGCACACGTTCTTGCATTTGGAGCTTGGATATACGTGAGATGCCAATGGAATTTTTCACGGCTAAGTATCGAAGATTGTTATACTACATTCCTATTAAATAAAACATATGACACTAATATCTTGAGGAATTGTTTGTATGCTTGCAAGTTTTGCACACATGTTATGACTTTTCAAAGAGCCGTGGGTCATGCTATTGTCTCCAGGTAGCCTTAGTAAAAATATCGCTGATTTAGGAGCTATTGAAAGTAGTTTAAGGGCAGTGCAATGGGCCATGCCTGATCTTTCAGATATTGGGAATTGTTGGGTTAACTCAACATTAGTTTCATCATTCCAGGGAATATTTCGTAAACCCAAGGACTGCAAAGAGAGGTATACGTTGCTAATGGAGCAAGTAGGAGGTGATGATAATGATACCCTTGATGATCTTTGTTCCTCAAGTCATCTTCCAATGTCGTTGGCTCGAAAGGTTATCATAAACACCTTCTCCTAATTTGTTTTTATCTGGGTTTCATGAATATCTAGTTCTATGTTAATCATCTTTCCGTTCTCTACTCCAGGGAGGTAACAGGATACTGTCTCAGCATCTAGAAGAGACCTTAAAGAGTCACATTGACTGCATTTTGCAGATACATCAACAAACTCGTAGCAAAAGAATGCAGGTTTGAATTTCTCTTTGACGGAATTAAACAAATTAGTTCTTTTGATGGTTTATTCTCTTACAACTGGTTATTTACAGAATGCAACACAAGAAAGAAAGCAGCTTGTTCCCGAGCATGAATCACACGCATCAGAACATGCTGGTTTTCCTGCTGTTCCACTAACGTATTCTACCTTGCTTCACTTCGTAAACTGAAAGTGCACTTTTAGACTTGCCCTAGATAATAATTATCATAACTCTCAAACTATTTTAATGTCTGGTTTTTTCTGTGAAAGGCCTCTAGAATTATGTGATCAGGCAGTGGAATCTAGTTCCCATCCATATTCACTTCAACATACAGACGGGAATGGACTTGGAACTTCAAATACATTGCCTTCAGGAACTGGGATACGTCTGAGTTCTTCTGCATTGTCTACCTTCCAAGCAGAAAACAACTTGCAATCAAGTTCTTCCATGGCCTCATTGGCAGCAAATGGCTTTGCACCTTGGTAACTTTTATGCTTTGCTCTATTTATATCCTCTACCACTGTCTGCTTATGTTTCCAGTTTCTAATTGTTTCATTCGCGACATGAACAGTGACACTAAGAGAATAGGGTCTTCACTAGGGCAGTTTACAGCAGAGGAACAGCGTTCATGCAACAATAGATTAGTAGCAGGGAGAGGCGTGCCCTCTCAAGCTGTATCTGCTACTGCAATGGCTATGTCAACTTCACCAGATGCAGGTATTTCTTCAGGCAATGGTGCAAGTGCATTGGACAAAGGGAATTTCATTGCCAAGGAATGACCTATCAGGAATAGGACAGATTGCCATCTGGAATACTTCAGGAGCAGTTGTATCAGCAGCAGAGTCTGTGTCTGCTCCTATGAACATGAGAATGATGTCAGTGGTGATTTATAGTGCTCATCGAGAGTGCCAAAAGAACAGCTCTATGTAAAAAGAATAATCCATTATCCACTTGATGCATCAGCCTTGAAAATTCCAGAGGGGCTTTTATAGTCTCATCAACACTTGTGAATTCAGCTGTTCAACATTTCCAGCAGCAGCAACCCAAAACTCTGCAGGCACAGGGTCACGGTCCCAAGCTACAGAGTTCAAGTGTGATGTCTCATGAGAAACAACATCAATCGCAACAACAAGATTTAAAATCAGGATGCAACTGGCTACAACAAATTACCACATCATCATAAACTTCTTCTGCATTTCATGCTTCTTCGAGTCACATGTATTCTCATCCATTTAAAGTGTTACAACTACCTACTCTGCCAGAAGAGTCTGGAAGTCAGCAAAGTTCAGGTCCTACAGTATCTATAACTAACAGTTCTGAAGTTCAGCAATGTGTTCATTCCCAATCTACTCCGGTGCTTTCTATATCAACATATCTTCCCTTCAAAATGAAACAAAACAGGAGAAATCATTGCCAAAGCGGCAACAACAGCAAGGGAAAGCTTGAAAGGAATGTGCAAAGGAGGTGCAGCTCAAGGTCTGCTAACTTCTGTTCCTAACCAGTTACTTGCTCAGCGGCAAAGGAGTGCAAGGGACAAAATGTGCTTTACTCTCAGGGGATAGTTTCACCTCATCAATCTGATTCTGTGCAGCCCTCACCTCCACCTCAAGCATAAACTGCATCATTTCCTCTGCAAACACATACTATCATTGATTCTGTACCGTTGAGTCAACTAGAGAAACATCACATCAATCAATCCTCTCAAACTCAACAAAAGAAACCTCAACATGGGCAGGCAAGTTTTGACACACTCGGCCACTGATCATGGATTACAGCTAAGAACCATACCATCATCTCAATTTGTCAGGAGATGGTCATTGCAGTAGTAATTTGAGTGTCCCTCAATAATGGTGTCATCTAGCATTCCTTTGGCATCTACATGTGGTGGTGATAACCGAAGTATCTCACCTTCTCCACATGCAAAACCTGGGCAGATCTTTTCACCTATGGCAGAACTATATGACGTGAGTCAAGCCAACAATGGAACACCGCAAGATCTCCACTGTTCAATCCCAGTGGCTATACCAACACCATCAAGTTGCAGTATAGGAGTACCCAGTGTGGGTGCTTTATCTCAGAAGCCATCAATCAGTGCCAAGTCAAGACAGGAGGGCTACATCCACTTCTCACCAGATTATATGCCTTGCCAGAGGCTACCACAGCAACAGATTAGCTGGCTGCCACACAGTGGAGAAGATTCACAAGTCAGAACATTGTCCCCTGGCTTTATTCCAGGTCCAGAGTAAGGTGTACTTACCATCCATACATCCACATATGTAGAGTGCACTCACAGACGGACTTTGTGTGCTATATATATACACACACACACACACACATGTGCACACACCCAGATATTGGTGCTCTTCCTCACATGTGTGTTGTGTGTAATACATTATGTTACTTGTGGGAAACATCAGGTGAAACCACAAGTTCAGTAGAACTAACCTACAGACGAATACGACTATATCTTGAAATTTCAGCATTTGAACCTGGAGAATGATCTCACTGCTATTTTGAATGGTTTTGCAGTGAAAACTCAGGCTTGTCAGAAGTTCATCCCTTATCTTTGGTTCAGGTATTTGTTAGACATACAAACCCCTGGATGAAGCCGTTGTTTGTTCGGATTCTTCAAGAGTATGGTTGGTTTGCAGCATTGTCTGCTGGATATACGATTTGCTGTCAATGCTGGCAGGTTTTCCACATCAAACTGTGGGATTTTTGTATTTCATACTTTTTGTAATTGTCATGTAAGTATAGCACTGGATTGTATGCTGATATCAACCTGCAAAGCATGGTTGAAATTGAAGGTGCAAGCACAGCTTTTTGTGGTCCCATATATCCTCAGCGAACACACAACTTTAGGCACCACTGTATGGGTACATCAAAGGATCAAAGATCTCATTGGGCTATGCTCAAGTTGTTTTAAAAGGAGAGGCTAATCATGAATGGCAAATCCCTTACGTTGGAACTGTACCATACTCCCGTTTTACTGTACATAATCGGATTGCAAACAGGTATTGGTTTGAGTGTTGGTTTGAAATAATGAAAAGCAGCAACGTATTTTTCCTTAGAATGCTCACTAGTCACTACATACTTCAATTTTGTCTTCATGATTGTCTTTAATGCAACAAAATTTCTATTGCAATGCAAATGTAGTCCCAGATAATTGTTGCAAGAACTTCCTCAGTACTATCTCTATACATCTCTCTCTCTTCTCTCTCTCTCTCTCTCTCTCTTTTTCTCAAGTGTTGTCATCAATGCTTGTGTAGGTATTTGAGCCAGCAAATAATATTACAAGTGGCTAAAGATTTGAGAGCACAGGCAACAAAATAATTAGACCATAACTAATGTGAAGTGATTGAAGTTAAGAGCTTCATTCTGCTCTGCAAGCATCCAAAGCCAAACCGTAAAAGAATTAGATGTGGATCAGCTGTGGAATTGAGAAAGTACAGGATCATCAGTAGGTGAATGCATAGGCACGGTGCATTGTCATTCCACTCCATTTGTGTTAACACGAAAAAAACAGAGATCTTCGCATCCGATGGCATCTTCCTGATCGACCTAAAAAGCTTACCACCTACATGCTTTTGGGGCCATGTTCTTGATCTATATACACTACAGGCGATCGAGTGTTATGCTACCATTCCTGACATGGTGCGATGCTTTTGAGGAGTCATGTGGGATAAGGGATATGAAGGTAAGTGTCCAAGTTGTGGAAAAAGCCTTTTGAAAAAAAAGCCAGCAACTTTGAGATGGTGGGCATCAATCAGACATACTTATACCAGCAAATTCCTTGATCATCACCATTTTGGTCTGTCTTTCTAAGTGTTTGTTTGTTTGTTTGTCTGTCTGTCTGTTTGTCTGTATGTTTGTTTGTCTATCTGTCTCTGCCGCCATTTATGGGACCTAGGAATGTTTGGATGGCTATGTTGCTAATGTCAATGCTGGTTCTAACTACAACCCATGCACATTATGATTGTAAGTTGCCAAAGTAATGCTTCTCTATTTCAGATCAAAGATAAATAGAGAGAGAGAGAGAGAGAGAGACGATCAATCAAGCTCTTGATTATTTCTTATGGAAATTGCATGCAGGTGGCAGGAAGTTGATGGTCGAGATCCGAGGAGGGACAAGGCTAGATGAGTTGGATTATGTACCATCAAGGCCCAATGATAGCCACGATCCCAACATCTTCGCTTACAAGCACAAATTGCATCCTTAGACAGCTACACAGCTTGTTCTGTCAAATTTCGTTGTTGCTAAAATCATCATCATCATCATCACCATCGCGGTCACTATCATCATCGTTATCATCGTCGCTATCATCATCACCATTGTCATCATGATGCATGAGAGCTGAGTGATCCCCTATACACTGGACGACTTCTTGCATTCAGGACTTTGTTGGTTATCTCTAAACGTTATTAAGCTGGAGGTTGCACTCTATTTTGTTGCCTTTTTAATTCATGGGATGATTTGGAAATTATGGGAGATGAGTTTGACAGTGAGTTGGTTGGCGGGGTAAGTGATACTACTTGGCTCCTTCACTAGAACTAGCTAGTCTCTTAGTGCATATACATAATGGGCAGTTAAGTCTACTCTGTTGTTCGGCATCTAAACATCTGTTGGTGAATATTGATGAGACACACTTTGACACCTTTGCGTCTGTCCAATATATAATTTGAAGGGGAATAAATAGATCGATATCAATCTTCCAATTGTGAATTAATCTGCGCATGTTCAACATACAGTAAGAAAAAAAGGAGAAAAACGACAATAAAAGCTACCTTATACTCGATTACAATTATGTCTTGATAGACTTTGGGATGAGTGGTTTGAATTTGACTCTCTCATGATGTAGATTCTAGCGATGTTGTGGCTCTCTCCACCTCTTGTGCCACCTATGAGGGATTGAGATGGTACACACGTACACGAGGCAACGACGGCATTGCCATTTGGGGGAGTGGAGTGTCGCGATACAATGTCATAAGTTACATATAGTTGATAGGAATTGAACCTACAACCTCACACCAACAAGATGTTCATTCTCGATTTGTTATATTTAATCTAGAAACACTCTCTAATCACATATCACGAGAAAGTTCTGGAACAATTCCAGAAGGTTTTAGAAGGTTCAAGAACCTTTGAATACATGTTCCTTGGCTCACAATTATAAACACTTGTAACCTCATTGATCCTTGTCAAGGGATTTAACGTCAGTCACAGATACATCAGTCTAGTTCTCTCATTTCGTTCCACCCCCTTGTCTCCTTCTTCATGCTCTCATGTCATTCCCCAGCTAACTCCCGAGTTCCTAGCTTTCGTCAGTTCCAATTCGAAGTTTGCAACCCCGTTGCTCGCAGCCGCATCATCCATGCTCCGTTGCAGTCCGCGGTTGGTGTGTCCGTGACATGGAGGAAGCCTGGCCAGAAGAATATCTGTTTTGGATGAGGATGGAGGGAGGTCGAGATGCTGCAAGTAATCATTTTGGCGGTGTTGAAGAACCTCGAGGCTTTCCCCTCGTCTTTCTTTCCCTAAACCCTAAAACCTTAAAACCCAAAGCCCTAAAACCCTAAAACCCTAAACCCTAAACCCTAAAACCCTAAACCCTAAACCCTAAACCTTACTTAGACACACATTTGTGTTTTTGTGATGAATAAAGTGAACACATAGTTTTTCTTCTCGAAGAAGAAAAGAAGAAGAAGAAGAAGAAGAAGAAGAAGCAAAAGACGGGGCGTGGGATGTGAACACGTCTCTGAAGACTAAAACCACAGAAGAACCCCCCTCTCCCCTGTTTCTCCCCTGCTTTCAGAGAAGAAGAAGGAAGAAGAAGAATGATGATCATGGAGTCCTCCCGACGACTTCCTCTTCTCGTTCTGATCTCTGCACCTCCCATGGAAACCTCGATCCACATTCCGATTCCGGTTTAGCAGGTATGTACGCATCTGTGCATCTGCTCCCGACCCACAAGAAAACTGTGGTAAGGAGGAGCGATCGCTTCGACATTTTTAATTTTTCTCGCTCTCTCCCTCCCTCCCCTCTGTGATAGCCCCTCCCTCTTTCTTGCTGCAAAAAGTAGAGGTGGAGTGATCCATGATAAGCGTCACGTTGAGAGACGAAGAAGAAGACCAACAACAAAACAGCAGCATTAACACCAGAAGAAGAAGAGGAAGTACCTTCTTTTTTTTGTTTTTGTGAGGTAAAAGCTACTGCATGAATCGAAGATCGGACGAACTGTGGACAATACCAGTTGTGCTTTTGAGAATGATTTTCTTTCTTTCTTTCTTTCTTTCATTTCTTTACAGATACTATTTTGGGATCTTGCCGTCTCTCTATCTCTCTAAGCTCATAAAGGCTGAGAAAGATCTTCTATGAAATCCTCTTGTTTTGGCAAAATGAGGGAAGGCATCCCCGAAAACAGCTCCACTATGTGCCCCTGAAAAAGAGAAAGCAAGCTGAGATCTTTCAGTTATCGTCATTGAGATAGCCTGATATGTTGCTAAAAGAGTAGGAGATGAAGAATGCTACCATAACATTGCTTGAAACAGAGGAGAAATGCAACTGAAAAGATCCATTGGAAATTTTCATCTTTGATAGCTCACTATATTTCTAGTTGAGGAGGGATGAAGAAGAATCTGGCATATTAGAGTAAAAAGGATTAGAAAAAAAGGCCTGGGCTAACGATAAATTTTAAGATGAAGATTGAGCAAGATACAATGATATCCAAGCTAGAAAGGAAGATTGAGCGAGAGATTTGTTGATCTATCAAGTTTAGTTTACTACAACCATCTAGCAAATTTTGTTTACTGCCTCGATCCAGAAAATCTAGTTTCCTACTTTGAACTAGTGAGTTTTCCATTTTTCTCCCACATCTGTAAAATCCTTTGGATGGAAGGAGAGGCGAAGATAGATCAGAGGATAGAGCTCTTTACTACACGCTACTATGCCTCATGTGGTGCTGGAGGTATGCTGTCTGCAGGGACCTCCCATCTGCTAATCACACCCCTCGATGTGCTCAAAGTAAACATGCAGGTATTTTCCCTTCCTGTTCCTTACTTTCCCTCTTCTTTATTGCCGCAACTTCAAGTTTCGTAACGTTCATTATTAGTTTGGATAGAATCTCTGGTAATTATACAACTTTTCTGGTGTTCACATGTGTTTTAAGGTTAAGGTTGGCCTCTTAACCATTCAAACACAGTACATACGTAGTTTATACACAGCAATTTAATATGGGTATTGTCTAGAATCATTTGAAGTAGATTGACACAAAACAAAGTTAGAATCATTTGAAGTAGATTGGATATCAATGCTCAGAGTGGTAGGGCAAATAAATAGAAGAAGGCATGAACCCAACTCCCAGTTTCTGACCCCCGTTACAACAGGGGCCACAACTTATTTTCCGCATGCTAATCATGCTGAAGATAAAGCCATTTTAGCTTCAACTGATTTCTGAAGTTTCAGATACTCTTATTTTCTTTGAATTAGATGTTTCATTGATGTCAATCTAGGTTAATCCAGGAAAGTATCAAAGCATCACAGGGGGACTTCATCTGTTGTGGACAGAGAACAGATTACCTGGGCTTTGGAAAGGATGGGCTGCAAAGCTTTTTGGATACGGTGCTCAAGGAGGTTGCAAGTTTGGCTTTTATGAGTACTTCAAAAAGACATATTGTGATGCAGCCGGGCCTAACTACATTACAAAATACAAAACCCTCATCTATCTTGCCGGAAGTGCTTCTGCACAAATCATTGCTGATGTTGCTCTTTGTCCATTTGAAGCAGTTAAAGTAAATCTACAAGCCAAGCCAGGTTTTGCTAGAGGCATATTGGATGGTTTTCCAAGGCTATACTCTGCTGGTGGATTATCTGGGTGGGTGAAATGGACATCTTAAGCAAAAGGTATCACTGTTGCTGTTCCTGCGAATTGGCAGCAAACTTTCTGATTTGCTTGTGTCTTGTGTTTTATCTTGTAGGCTATACAAAGGTTTGTTACCATTATGGGGCAGAAATCTACCATGTAAGATCACATATAGTTTTACTCTAACTTACAAAAAACAATAATGTGTTAGATTCCTCTGTCTCATCAGTGAGCTGCTATTTAATGTAAGAATATTGGAATTCATATAGTTTAACATATATTAAGGCTATTTACTGGACAAATGCCCTGTTTCATCTCTCTTTCTCACTATTATCCATTATTCTTGACATCAAATCTCAATATGAGGTTCATTCTTTAGTGTTGATTATGTTATTATGCACAAACTGATACTCTTCTTTCCTCACCATTATAGTATTCTTTGACACTTGTATCCAGATGGTAAATCGAGAAGGTGTGCTGGTGATAAATTTTCTGTCTTTCGTAGCTTTCATCAGAGATCTGTTTAGGAGGATTTTCTATTCATATGGCACTATTTTTTATACTCCTATCTACCTAAGAATTGCCATTCCATAGATTTTTCAGCCTCTATTGGGGAGAACATAAACCTCTTTCCACCTCTCCTGATTTTTTATGAGATTAACCTTGAATCAAAAACTGTGATAGTCTCTGAACATATTCTTGTATTCACTCTTCAAATCAACTCCTGTTAATTTCTCCTGAATATTGGAAATCTTTTTCCTATTATTCTAAGTAAGACTTTTAGATATTACATTATCCAGTGTAAGAAGTTGAAACATACATGCATACATATATACATACATTATATACATATACATAAACACACACAACACACACACACACCCATATATAATATATATATATATATATATATATATATATTTCTATATATATATATATTTCTATATATATATATATATATATATATTTCTGTGGATTAATATGTTGGGTTTATTTTATGGCACACCTTGCCCTAATTTACTGATCTTATTTTTGCAGTCAGCATGATTATGTTTTCTTCTTTTGAGCACTCGGTTGATTTTCTGTATCAAGATATTCTGCAAAAGCGTAAGAGCGACTGCTCAAAGGGATTGCAATTGGGTGTTACATGTGCTGCTGGTTATATGGCAGGAACAATCGGTACAATAATTTCAAATCCTGCAGACAACATAGTTTCAACACTAAATAACAACAGGACACAGACCCTATTGCAGGTTATATATTATGAAAATAAGGTCTTTGATATGATGCGTATGACATAATTGTACTTCAGACTTAAATCACATTATTTCTAAGATAGTCATTCATGAAACTAATGACTGCCTCTTTCATGCATAACAATATTTGTGTGCACACATATTTAACTGGGAATATTGTAATTCAATAATAAATACAAAAGATTGAGCATGTTAACTAGATAACTAATATGATGACAATATACAAAGCCGCTTCTTAACTATACTATACAGACATTATGCATTTCTGTGCAATAGAAGTTAACCATGGTTGTGAGTTATGTGTCACACCTTGAAGTAAGCCTATAATTTCTTATGAGGAAGTTGAAACAGTTAGTATCGGCAAAACTCAGTGAAATGCTGTGTTAAGGTTGAATTGCATATACTCAAAATCAACATTTTCTTCCTTTAAATGTCAGCTCTGATCAAATTCATTATACCCAGGGGCATTTTTTACTTGCATCCATAACTTTATTTGATATGCTTTAAACCATATATCAGGTTATCAAAAGCATTGGCATTCGTGGACTTTTAACAAGAAGCTTGCCTATACGTATTTTACTGGTTGGTCCAGTGGTGACCATGCAATGGTTTGCATATGATTCATTCAAGATCCTCATTGGCTTGTGAGTGCACATGTGCTTGACATCCAATATTAGAATGTTCCATATTGGTTTGGTATCATTTTTCCTTATAACTTTCCTATTATTTGTTCCATATTGGAATTTGTGACAGGCCTACAAGTGGTGGGATGGAACACTATACTTCTAGCGGTGTTAAAGTCGGCATTGCGCATGTTACAGAGGAAGATGTATCTAGTGCGGCAGTAGAGACTGCTATTACGTAACACGATTATTGTATACTAGATTCCCCAAACCCATTTTGTTTTTCAAGCTGTACTATTGAGCTATATTTTTGTATATAATCAGTCTATTCGTAGCACCACTGTTGAGTTAACAGAACATGAAGAAAAATAATATGCTTATAAATTTCAACTGAAGCAGAGCTTTGCTGATCCATATTGCACCAAAGCTTTTTGTATATTTCAAAATGCAAGTTCCATCATCTTCATTTTAGTGGTGATCATTTGCATCTTTATTTGATTAACTATCAATGTCCTAATCTACATCTTTATTTGAAAATTTTGAAATTTGTGATTGGGGAGTGAAAATCATTTTCTGGTGTAGACTGCAGTGATAACTGCAGGTTAATTAAAAAAGGCCTCTAATAATTCTTTCTCTAAATGATGGGGATGCTGCATATTGTCTGTGTATCCTTACTGATAAGGAAACCATGGTAATCATCAATTGTGTATTTTCCCACCAGTAGAATTCAGTTCATAAATCTGTATTGGAAATTTGGATCAATGACATTGTCATGATGAAAAATACTGTGTATATTTTTACAATGGTGAACAGTGTGCAGACTGGTAGACATATACTACTGAAATGACATTTCATCACCAAACGCTATTGTGGGATCTCTGAAACCAGTGTTAAATGCTTTCTCAATGTGCTCCTTGCATGATCTAAACATCTTGGTCTGTATGTTCTGACACACTCCATGCCAAGTGCCATTTGATGCGTCCTTCAAATAGTTCCAACAAGTGGCAAGAGATTCAACCTGTGTCTGCATTCCATCAACCTAACCATCTCTAGGATTTCCTCTCTTTTAAGTCTATACAACCTAAACCCTAAACCCTATAAGAACAGACAGGATATTTGATAAAAGCAACTTCTACCATGTTCAAGATTCTAGTTTCCATCACCTTGGCTGGAATGGTATTTGAAACACTATGGCAACAACATTCGTTCTTAGCAGTTTCATTGTCCATTGCCACTTCTTAACTTAATGTGACGCATGGCACAAGCTTTCAAAGAACTCTCACGGCTGCAGCCACAAAGGAGTAGTATTCTACTGCTTCATCTGATGAGGATATTCTCATGGTTTCATGATGCACTGCTTGTAAAATCTTGTATATATCAATGTAGCAACAACATTCCAACACCGTTCTGATCACTTTCATGTCAATATGCCACTCCTTAACGCAATTAAATGGATTAATTCAGAAACATGGCAACAATCTTCTATAACTATAGCCATAAAAAAGTGTTCTAGTACTTCATCAGAGGAAGATATTCTGGTTTTTCATGATGGAATACTTGTACATCAAGAATGCAGGACCACTATTTGTACTAATGAAATGCTTTAGACAGTGACATTAGTTTTGCAAATGATAGTATTTGGCTGCTTTGGTAACCATCAACTTACAAAGATGTAATACCAAGTTGTGTACATTGAAGTCGTCCTCCAAAATACTCTATTCAATTGCACTAGATGCATAGCAATGTAGATCTATGGGATAACTATGATCATGAAGTTCCACACAGTAGGGTTTCAAGTTTTTGCATATTTAATTCGGTATATTTCTTGAAAAATATAATTTCCCTATGGGTACTAGCCAACGCCAATATGATTTTTTTCCCCATAATTTATGATAAGTGTACTGTATTCATAAGTAGGCTTCAACTCTTGAGAAGATTAGATTAATGATCCCCCATATTTCAGCCTTTCATTGCTTTTTTCTTTCAATGCTCGTCCATGTACGTATCAATGATCTCCTTTTTACTCCACCAAAGACTAGATTATGAGATAGGCATTGAAAATATATTGGAGTTGATGACATGTTTGATGCTCACACTCAAGTTGAACAAGCATTAAATCACCAGCTTCCAAAACTTGGCTAAACTACATATAATACATTATGCGTTACAAGCGTACTCCTGCAGATGGGAGCTTAGCTATGGTCACATTGTGAATGTAGCTCATACTTGAGCAATCCCCACAATATGAGGACTTAGCAAAGAGAGGTTGGAAACATCAATTCTCTTTGCACTTACTGATGCAAAGCCTGCACCTTCGATGTTATTCAGTGTATCTCTAGTGAGATGGCATCCATCAGCGACAAACTGCTGAACTGGATCAAAAAACTCTTGCCAAATTCTGAGGGTACTACCTACTGGAGTTATATGATATAAAGAGGATGTTTCAGCTTTGGAACAGAAATAGCATTATCCCCACATGTAAGAGCAGGGGTTCAAAATTGATTACCTGGTGCAGCAATGTGCTCTATGAAGAAGAAAGAACCACCAGGCCTAAGCACTCTTTTCACTTCTGCGATTTTTCAGGCTAATGTACATGAGTATACATCTGTATGTATGTACACAAAACACAAAAACATACATACATACATACATACATACATACATACATTCTCTCTCTCTCTCTCTCTCTCTCTCTCTCTCTCACACACACACACACACACACACACACACACACACAAACTGTATTCAGAAGATTAGATTAATGATAAGTAGACTTCATGCATATGTATATACGGATGTAGAATCAAGAAATTTTCAAGACTAGTATGCATGCATAAAGATACCTTTCAATGTAGCATCCACGTCTAACACTGAACACAACACAAGCGTGCATATCACAGCATCAAAACTAGACGTCCCAACAGGTAATGATTCTCCAACCTAAGTACCAACAAAAGCCTTGCTTTCTTTAGAATGCTTAAGTAACAACAGTGGCACAAATAGAAATAGAGATTTCATTGCTTAATGTAAAGGCTTTCATAGTTAAGTCCATCAGACAAAAGCTTTCACTGTTAGGTCCATCAGACAAAAGCTTTCATTGCTTTGTACATGAAATGCACTCCCAAGTTGTTTTTACTTTGTGTTTTCTAACTATGGTCAATGTGATCTCATATGCATTTTTTATAGGTTTTAATCAACCCTAAACCCGCATAACCTGAATTAGAAAAGCAGATTCATTACCCCTTGAACAAACTTGAATTGGGAATCTGGTAAACCAGCTGAACATGCTGCAGCGTGGGCATACTTCTCCATACTTGGATTAGGATCTACACCTGTTAAACTGATTTGAGGCTTGCTGGCGTAGTACTTAATGTTAGGACCAGTGCCGATGCCTATCTCTAGGACATCATGTGTCATTCCATCCACACGACTAAAAAGCTGATTCTTGTAACCTGCCATCTTATGTAAAACCGGTGCATTCTGTGTATATCTTACATATTTATAAGAATATCTGTTTAAGTTACACAAAGGAAAAATCTGCTGTCTCCTACCCAGGCTTAATATTTTTTCTGCCTTAAACCCTTAACTACATCTGCTTACAGGTTGACGAGAAAGTGTTGAAATTACAAAAAAGGAAAATCATGCTGTCTTCTACCTGGGCTTCATATGCCTTCATGCTCTAAACCTAAAACCTTAAAATTATACAAAGAAAAACCATGTTGTCTCCTACCTGGGCTTCATATGCTTTCAAACTCTGAACCCTAAACCATATATATACACACACACACACACACACACACACACACACACTGTACACACAGGTTAACAAGACCTACTGTCGAAATTACACAGGAAAATTGTGATATACCCTACCTGGGCTTCATATGCTTTCATGCCCTGATCCATCTGAAGCGCAAAAAGCTCATCATACCAACCTTGGCGTTGGAAAGGAGCAACATCCAAGATACTCTGATCATGGGAAAAGAATGAAAGATTTCTCTGCTCAGTTCATGGCAAGTTTTTGATACTCTAAATCCAACTCTTTTGGCATCTTCTCTAGACTCTTCTTCATTCAATTACAATCCAAGATCATGGAAAGAACACGTGCATTTTGCGTACATACCCCGAATATGACGCCGTTTGTGTCAACACAAATAGTTTTTGTCCAAACCTGTAGCCTCAGACATACATGCTCCAAACAACACTATGCTAGAAAACACGAATATTGACGTATATGGTGATGAAAATACGTCGGCTTTGAGCTTCGTGGACGTCGTCGAAGATTCCAACTGACAGAGAGAGGGAGGGGACGATTGAATGGAGCAACACATGCAGAGAATGAGTGCATGTGCTACCTCTGGAAACACCGTCAAGCCGAAGCCCGGAGTTGCTTCATACATCAGATTGAACCAGCACGGACATGCAAAATGAATTAACACTTGCTTTGCTCTTCCCCGACACAACAGCAAGCAAGCCCGGAGTTGCTTCATACATAAGATTGAGCCAGCACGGTCATGCAAAATGAATTAACACTTGCTTTGCTCTTCCCCGACACAACAGCAAGCACACATTACAACAATCCGCTGCGAATTGGGGGGTGGGGGGGGTGGGGGGGGACCAGAGAGCCGGGGGCGATATGCCTAACCTTATCAGGGAGGGAAGGAATCCCGGTGGCAGCAGGGGCCACGGGGAGAGATGCGGCGAGAGCTTGGAGGACCCGTCTTCTCCCGCAATGGCAGCAGCACATGGAGGAGGAGCGGGAAGAGGAGGAGGAAGGGGAAGGGCTCTGCTCCGATCTGCCATGTCGTTCGTGTCTTTCTTGCTGAGATCTGATCGGGAGTCTGAGAGGGGAAGATCCGACGAGGGGCGGTAGCAGAGACGACAGAGCTTCCATTTCTCGACACTGAACAAGAAGATGGATATACAAATATAAATAAATAAATAAATAAATATTTATTTATTTATTTATTTATTTAATCCAACAAGCTCTGTATTGTCATTTTAGGGTTCCTTGTCTTTGACAAATTAGGGTTCTGACAAATCATGGCCATGACCTCTGACAGATTAGGGTTCCTTTTCTCTTGTTGTTATTAACCCTAACCCTAGCTTCTGTTTTACTTGTGCTTCATGTGTTCCTGTTTTTAAACAACGAACCGATCTTCGAGAGCCACGTGCCGATTTGGCCCGCTGTATAACTTGTATAACTTGTTCCGAGTACAAGAAAGGAAGCGCATTCCTCAGAAGGCGGTCTGGCCATGCATCGATCATCATCACACAAAGAATGAAAGAAAGAAAGGCGCATTGCAGAGTTGGAAGTGGAGAGCCCTTCGCCCACTTTCGATGTTGGTCGTGCAGTCTGGAGCGATGGCGAAGATGCTCTTATCGGACGATGGAAGCGCGACATACACAGCTCGGGCCTTCTCCAGTACCTAGCCGTTGTTGAGCTAATATACTTGGCTCCAAGGCAGAGCAATAGAAGCTAGATCAACGATAAGGATGGAAACGATGTTGCAACATGCGGATTCGTGACTTTTGGGATTGTTGGGAAGGATGTGTTGCAAATTAGGATCTACGCTGTTAAAACTTGACTTGCCCTCGTTCATATGCAAACCACGTATACTAAGAAGATGGACTTCATTCAATCCTAGATTGTTCGGGCATGGTCTGAATGGAGCCCCAACAGTGATAGTCCTAATGCAGAGCTCAAGCTGCAAATGGCACCCCGTTTGCAATATAACAAATATTGATATCAAGTTGGAGTCTAATATAATGTCATGAATATGTGAACATTATATTTCACCTGGACTTGAACCCAAGATCTTGTACTGTATAATACAAAACCTAACCATTGAAATACTCGATCACGAAGACTACTTTTTCTAGTGATTATTGTATTAAGAGAAAACTCTTGAACATTGTAACACATTCTAGAATTTTCCAGAACATCCTAGAATATTGTGTCTAGAACATTCTAGAGTATTGTAGAAGTCTCTAGGCTAATTTGTAGAAACCTATTAATAAATACACATGGATTATATCAAATCAATTCAAATGAACACCACTCTTCAACTCCAAGCCTACCCTTTACCCAACTCCTCCTTGTACTCGTTTCTAATAAACCCACTGCTCTTTTATCAGTCCGCTCTCCCCTCTTCTTCTATTCTCTTATACCTTCTTTTAATCTCTTTTATCAGTCCACTCTCCTCTCTTCTTCTATTCTCTTATACCTTCTTTTAATC
>JBBBWG010029099.1:19245-44779 GCA_037176905.1 Azolla pinnata
CTCTTATACCTTCTTTTAATCTCTTTTATCAGTCCACTCTCCTCTCTTCTTCTATTCTCTTATACCTTCTTTTAATCGTTCAAACTCTTGCCTTGTTCCGACACGTAACATTTGCACATCATCTGGCGGATTCCGGTACCAAGACGATTCTCCGGCTCCTGATTCTCCGACAAATCCTGATGTCTTTCGAAGGCAGCAGATTCTGCAACCAGCAGAAGATGCAAGAAGGGGTTTTGTAAGGGTTTTAGGTAAAATGATGGGATTTCCTGAGCTCAGGGCAGAGCGAGGTTCGAACCCATGGCTTTGATCCGTCGCCGAAGACGACGACAGACAGAGACAGAGCGCCATAGCTGACCACGGCCTTCCAGCAGAGAGGGCCTCTGCGTCGGAAGGAAACAGGAGCGCAATCCAACAACCCTCCGTGCCTGCATTGCATCGATGAGGACGGATGATCTTCTCCCACGCAGAGGGAAAACGCTCAGCTTCTCCTCTTTCTCCTCCCTTCCGCCTCTCTTTCCTTGACCTTTCCCTTCCTCGCAAGCTATGCGATCTTCTCCTCCTTCTGCTTGTCGACGGCGAAGGCGGCGAGTCTTTGGAGCGGACGGTTTTCAGCATCTCCCCCTGACCAAGCTCATTGTGGGCCTCAATTCTTATTCTTGGATTTCTCTTCCATGGTTTCGCTTTGCGATGCTCTCGACAGATACATACATGGAGAAAGGTACGTGGACCATTTCTTGTGTGTCTGATGGATTCGTTGCTCTTGGGCCTCTTTTTCTGCTCGGTGATCGGTATTACCAGTGGATTCTTTCCAATATCTACGTGTGGTTTTCAGAGGTTTTCATTGTTTTTCTGCGTTTCATCATGTTATGCCAAGGCAATCAGTTCGTTGAATTTGGTTCTTTTTTTTCTATCTTCACGTATTACTCCTCGTGTCCATTTCACTTGTTTTTTATACCTCCTTAGGAAAGATGAGTTATTTATTTAGCCATCTGTGGTTTTATCCCTCACTCTGACTTGTTCAACATGCAAAATTAGGATTAGCGATGTTTTCATGGATTCGTTGTTGCCTAAGTATGTCTACTTACCGTCATTTACTATGCGTGCATTCATTGTTGTTGTGCCTATATTTTGTTGAAAGATCAGCCATATAAATAGACAAACAGCTACCTATGTTTTGAAGATAGGACTAGGGTTAATAGAGTCTATTCAACAGGAAATCAGAGTGGATGACTGCGTATTTTATATGGAGCTCCTTTGCAGAATGATTGTAAATTATGAATATTCTAGTGATGGTGGTCAATGTTATTTTGCAAATGCAACATATAATTTGCATCTAAATTATGGAAGGTCTAATATGTGTTTATCGAACAATCAAAGGACTGATGCATGTACATGGCACAGAAGGTGGCAGTCGAAGAAAACACTGGAGGCTTCTTCATCAACAAACTGAAGATTCTTCAGCCCCCCCAAATAATGATGTAGCTTTACAACAAAGCTTGCAAATTAAATCCCTTTGTAGACAAGGGAAAGTTCACGAAGCATACATGATATACAAAGAGATGAAAAATGAGAACCGTTTGGCTAGGTTTGATGCATGTGATGATCTGGTGTTTGGCTTGGCCCGATTAGGAAAAGTTGAAGATGCAGTCAGTATATTTGTGGAATTGAAGGGAATGGGTGGGATGTATAAAAGTTCTATGTATGGGACATTGATTGTGAGCTTAAGCAGAGCTGGATACGTGCAAGAAGCATATAAATTCCTTGAAGAATCAGGAAAGTCGGGTTTAAAACTGTCAATGTCAGTATATTCAGCATATGTAGAGTGCCTAATTCAAGCAGGTCAATATGAAGAAGCATATAATGTATACAAGGAGTTAAAACAGAGGAAGAGGATCCCATGCGTGACCATATTGCACCATCTCGTGCTTGGATTGTCAAGGAATGGGGAGGCTCAAGAAGCTTCTCTTCTCCTCCAAGAGATCCTTGCTAGGGGTGCTGTTGCAAACATCATATTATTCAATGCTGTGATCAAAGGTTTTACAAATGAGGGCCTTATCAAGGATGCGATAACCCTGTTTGATTTTATGCAGACCATTGGTGTTCAACCAAACCTTGTGACTTTTAACAATATAATTCATGCTGTTAGCCAAAAGGGCAGTCTTCCAGAAGTGTTAAGGCTTTATGTAGAAATGAAACTGGGTGGTATTTCTCCCAACGACATAACATATGGTGTCTTAATAAATTTTTTGGCCAGAAAAAATCTTGTAAATGAAGCCTACCAGGCATGGAGAGAAATGAGGATGGTTGGCGTAACTCCCAGTGTGATAACATATAATGCCATGTTTAATGCACTTGGCAGAGCAGGGTACTCAGATGCAGCGACAATGATAGTAGAAGAGATGTCTGCAGCAGGTGTTTCCCCAGATATGTACACATTCTCCATTCTCATTCGTAACCTTGGAAAAGCAAAAAAACTGGATGGAGCTAAAGGTTTATTCGAGAAGATCATCTGCAAATCAGGTTCAGTTAATGTAGTCGTTTACACTACTATGATTACAGTATTGAGCAAGGCTGGAGAGGTTGATGAAGCCCTTGCCTACTTTGAGAAAATGATGACAGCTGGATATTCTCCAAATGTAGTTTCATACACTGCCATTATTTCTTCATTGGCTAATGCAAGAAGATTAGAGGAAGCTTATGCTCTCTTTCAGGCAATGGATACCACTGGATGTCCACCAAATTTAGTCACGTATAAGGTACTTACACGGGCTTTTGCTGAAGCAGGCATCTGTGAACGTGTTGATTTATTGATTTTGGAGATGAGGGCACAGGGTATTGAGCCTGATGTTGCCTTCTACTCCTCCTTGCTTGCAGGCTATAAGAAATCTGGTAACACTGATGTAGCATGTGCGCTATTCGAAAATCTCAAAGCCGAGCATACTCTGATTGATACAGGGGTTTTGAATTCTATGTGTGGAGTTCTAGTTAGTGGAGGTAGGATTGACGATGCATATGATTGTTTCCAGGAAATGGATAAATATGGTTGTGCTCCTGATGAGCTGAGTTATAATATAATATGTTGTGGATTGAGAGCTGCTGGGAGATTAAAGGAAGCGCTTACCATCGAAGAAATGAAAAGACTAGATTGCACTAAAAAATCTATTATCAGCTAATTGAATATACACACACAGGCATGCACATATATTGCAATGACTTGTATGCATTCGGGTGTTTGCATGGACGTTCAGATGCAATAATTGTGGTCATTTTATGAAAGAAGATGTGCACTGACTGGGGAATCTTATCAAGGCATGAGTTGGGAGTATATAACCAAGTTTATCAGTCATCCCAAAGGCAAGAGGATAGTGGGTATGGTAGCAGTTTACTGTGTTTTCAAATACAGTTTTTGTACCTGAGAAACTTATAAATTGCTGGATTCATGGATGATAAAAGCATCACAAATTGCATGACACCTTTGATGGATTACTTGACCTTTTGTATCATGTCCTACAGCTGGTGCTTATTGTATCATGTCCTACAGCTGTGATGGATTCAGCAGCTCAGGAAAAGTGACCACATGTATAATCACATCTCTTTCTTCACAGAAATCTCTCATTATTCTTCCAGTTTGAGGTGGAAAGATTCAGTGAGAAAACTTCACTGCTGGGTTATTTTTTTCGATATCCCAGTGCAGAACTTGTAAAATTCGACCAATTTTTGTGTCAGAAATCTCACCCAGGGTATACAGCACAGAAGTTTACCCGTGGCTTAAAGATTGGAGATCCTCTGCTTTTACAACCTCGCGTATCAGTGACAATTTATTCAAGTCCAAAATATTTTGTCCTCAAATCCATGAGATGTACATTATTTTATAAGCAAAAAGGGTATTTAAGAGTATCACTAACTTATTCCCCAGTGATTTTTCATTTCTTTCTTGATTGGGAGGACTTGCTTTATCGACTGCAGTCAGATAATTACTTTACTATTTCTTAAGACACTTTAAATCTTCAGGAGATGTTACAGAAGACACGCAAAGAAAGACATAACGTAAATTTTTTGTAGAGCTGCCATTTCTGATAGCCACATCGTGGAATAGTAACTAACACGGGTATATAGTTTTAAGATTCCCATGTTGAATCATGCAAAAACTTGACGTGCATTGAATGTTTACAAATCTTTTTGTCCTTGTTGTCTTGAGTATAGACGATTCAGTAGAGTACAATCACTTACCAAATTAATAGTTATGAGGCATTGTTCCTTGCATTTTCAGGTGAGGCAATTGCAGTGGTGATCCTCCCTGTTACAAGAAAAATCATACAACTGATCTTCTCCATACACAGTAAATCTAGCCTGTTTAATTATGTCAACCATTATCTACAGGTTTATTTCTGATCCCTGACTACTTTTACAAACTCTCGTGCACCCTTCCAATAAATTTGTCACAGTGAACTAATAACTTGGTAATTTCAAAGCAGCAGCATCTTCACTGGACAGGAAGTACATACATATTGGGGCTTTCAATTTAGCTAGAGCTAAAATAGCAGATACTAATGTCCAGACGCCATCACCACACATCAGCCCAGAGGCTATTGCTGGAATGTAAAGATCTGCCACTCTAGGGCTAACTCTCTTGTAGGTATAAACTATGATACTACCAATACACATATCTATGGCAAAATACGACCCAATGTAGAAAGGCAAAGCCATGGCCATCGGGATAGGAATAAACTGAGCAACCCTTTTGGGTACCCGATCACGAACAAAATTTGTGATGATGGCCAACACAAAGAATAAGAATGACAGAAGAATACAGTGCTTGGGCAATGTTGAGAAACCTTCAACACCTAACAATGCCATTTGCCGGAAGATCACAGCATAAGGAGCGGGATATTCTCCATCTTCCAATCCAACTGGAAAAGCTTTCCAAAACATCCAGAATGTAGACGGTGCAACAACACAGCCAATAATGGTACCAAGAATCTGGCTAGCAAGCATGGATTTGGGTGAAGCTAGCGTGAGATATCCAGTTTTGAAGTCTTGCATTAAATCAGCCGCTGATGATACAATGACCATCATGAGTCCACATGACACAAGGCCAACTATAACACCACCATGCTGTCCTGCCCAACATGAGAAAACAAAGAGGAATAATTTTCCATAGCTAGAAATTAAGCTCCAATCAGTCAGGCCAGATCCATATGCATTGCAGAACCCTAGGATTGGCGCTATGCTATAGCTTATCACCACAAAATACCACTTCATCTGATGGAAGATTTTCAGAATCACCGCCAGCGAGATTATTGCAAGTCCGACATAACTCAATCCGGCAAACTTGAAAGATATCCGATCCCTCAAAAAGAAGTCAACTCTTATCTGCTCATCAGGTGATATATCTCGCACTCCTGGTATACCAAGATCACGTTAAGGTAAATAATCTTATCTTGAAATAAATAATCTGATGCATCCCTAGACTGTTCTAAGCCTCCAGGGGCCTCTTTAGCACAATGAATAGATTTATTACCCTTACCGTTGTTGCTTTGTGAGGGCAAAACAGAGCTTTTCTTCTGTTGACTATGTAAGGCTGAGATGGCTATGAAGGACATCTTCACAAAATTGTACAGACCATCACCAAGTATAAGAGCAATAGCAATAAATACCTGCAACAGAAAGAATTACATCAACATAACCAGCCCATCCAATCACTTAATAAACATGAAGGATGGTTTTGAAATTGACCTTGTATCCATAGAGACCTTCTATATTTGAGCCTGTGGCAGTAGCTGGATACCAATCTCCAGCATGTTGACTAATAAGTGGCCATAACACTGCCCATGACAAAATGCCTCCAAATAGAAGAGAGAAGTTAACAATGTGCGGGCATATCATGCCTGCCCCAATGTATGTCATATTGAAGTCGAAATAAAACCTGTAGAGGAAGACTTTCTTTAGTGGGAATAATAGCCAAAATACTGGGGTCCATAGTTACACAACTGAAGAAGAGAGTGCAGCAAGCTCTTACTTGTTGTCGTACGCTTTAAATCCCAGACTAGGGAACTTGTCAAAACCACACTCTCCTTGGTAGCCGCTAAAATGCCACTTGAACAGGCTGAACAAGAAGCTAAACGAGAAATATTTTCCGAGGCATCTGATTTGTTTCCTGAAGAAAAACAAGCCGCATAAATACAGATTCAATGCTGCAAGCCTGACGGATCATGGCAATGTTATATACAACAGCACATATACAATATACATTGACAAAATAAAGGAATGATTTTCAATATATGTAAGTATATAATATGGACGCATTGCAGAAATGTTCACAGACATGATGATCCCTATGGACGTGTATGTCTGAATATGGTTAACAAAGACGGGTCCTAAAAATGACATCTAAATCAATTTAATATCAACGGCAGGTCTCATTATTTTTCAATATAATGTTAGATCTATTCATCAACATAAGGTCAAAAAGTAAAGGTTTATTAAAATTATATAGTTGCACAGAAATGTGAAAATCGGATTACGATGACTTAAAGAATCTTACTGAGCTTGCTTGAAGCCACGAGGAGTGAAAAAGCTATTGATCAGCACTGCCGTCGCTGTACCACTAGGGTATGGCAATTTGTAATCAATAATCAGGATCTGTTTTATGTACATAAAAACTTCAAATTTGTTTAAATGCTCTTTCTCCATATATATGCATAAATACATAGCAACATAATTTTCAAGAAAACCTACTTTCCGTAATGGAACCACAGCCATGAGACCAAGGAAACCTGCTGCGAAGACATAGGCAATTATCCAACCAAGACCTGGGTTCTTTATATTTCCAAGATTGCTGTGCTTTCCTTGATCAGCAGCATCAATAATGTCACTAGTTCTCTGGCTCATCGCAAGGAGATAAGTGCTAAATCCACCTGAAGAAGTAGCCCATCAGCGTAAGCATTTCAGCATGCGAAGGCAGAGAAAGATAGATAGACGGTTTCAACTTATTAGAAGCAAAAGAAAGTAAGAGAGAAGGAGAGTGAAGATTAATGCTCAAAACCATCCCAACCATTACAACAAACTAGATCGATCCTGAATACCCTAAATCTCTGATTTCGACAATATCAGTTTCAGTCAATTAACTTTAATTAGTCCATAGCTTTCCATGTTTGCAAGGCTCTATAATAACACGATTATCGACCCAAAACCATAAGACCCAAGATTGAGCTGAATTGCTCTTGATCTCTATCATTCGTCTTTGGATCCAGATAGCCTCACCTAGCTGTTTGCACTGTGTTAGTGTCAACTGCATATTTTCCAATGAACCCATGGCATCTGATAGCTATAAGACTTCATGAAGAAGCATCGTAAACTGGAACTCATGAGATTCACAGTTGATTCAACCTCAAACCACCATACTGTGCTAAGATTCATAGGATTAATTATGACTTCCAGATCCAAAAGTTTCTACTGTACATGAAAACTTTGTAAGACTCGATTAAAGCTTGGGCAGCAAAAATCTGTCACTTTGATAAAAATATGCGAGCAACAGCCAGTCAAAGCCACAGATAGCTGTACTAAACACTGAAAAGCATCATGAGCTGGCTATACGAAATCAGGAAACAAGGAACAAGGAGCATCGAGCATTGAACAACGAGACCATGAGAAAGATCAACGAGAGACGAATATAAGCATCAAAGAGAAAGCAGAGGAAGAAAAAGAATCTGACCACTATACGCAACGCCATAGCAAGCCACGATACAGGTCTGGATAACGGTATTCTCTTGTCTGGTGAAAGGTGTGGGCTTGAAGCCGACCGAGGTCAAGAGCGTCATCCATGTCCTGATACAGAAGAAACTGAGGAGGCCTGCAGAGATGTGGAGGGAAGGAACGATCCCTGTGGTTAAGCTCAGCTTGTGGACGACGATGCAGAAGAGCGTTCCGACGATGACGCTGACGAGCACACCACGTAAGGAGATCTGATCCCACCATGGCGGTATCTCTTTGCAACCGAGCACTTCCTCGGCGGAGGGACCCTTTCCTTCTCCCTCAGCGTTGCTGCTACTGCTTCTTCTTCTTCTTGGGTCCTCTGCATTTCCTTCGCTGCGAAATGGGTTCTCTTCGTTTCCGTCGATTCGCGTCGCCTTCTCTCCGTTTCCTGCAGCTTCGTCTCCCCTGTTGCTTCCTCTTCTTCGTCCTCTCTCCACCATGGGTCCTTTTTCTTCTTCTTCTTCTTCTTCTTCTTCTTCTTCAAGTTCTTCTTCTTGTGCTGGTTTGCCATTCTTGTGTGTTAGAATTAGGTTTGAAGATGTTGGGCACTTGCAAGGATTAGTGCATAGACAATACACGCACCGCTTGTCAAGCCCTTCAGCTGACATCTTCTCCATTTAGCGTGTTTAATTGGTTGGTTTAGCTAGCTAGAGCAATCAGATTGGGCTAGAAAACAGGGATGAGGATTCCTTCTGACTATTGATGGCTAGGTGTATTGTTCGAGAACAAAAGGCCCTTTGCAACAAACCACTGCAAAGATATGGGGTTTTGCAGGAGGTGGGGGGAGATGGAGGCAACTTGACCTTACACTATTCCCTAGCAGGGAAATTCATAGACCTGTTAAAAAGAGCCACAAAGAGAGAGAGAGAGAGAGAGAGAGAGAGAGAGAGAGAGAGAGAGAGAGAAAGCAATTTTCAGATAATTAAGAATTAAGATATAGGCATGCTACCATCCTTGAACATCTGATCCGAACCTGGGGCTTTGTGTTTTTTTCTGTAGAAGAAGATTAATAGATGTAGTATTTGGGTTGTCAATGATTAATAGATGTTGTTGCACTTCTTATAGCAACCTCACGCTAGGCCAGCAGATAGACGGTTGCAGAGGAAGGGGCGCTTTAAAGTCCGACTTTGAATCGTTCATAGAGGGAGGAGCATTTTTCTAATCACCATGATATAGATTGCAGACGGATCAGTGTCGAGCATGGCATGAGTGTGCTCTATAAAGAGGATATGAAAGATCTTTATATTCGCCACAAAGGTCTAAAGGCAGATCCATGAAACGCGCGCATGCGGACCATGAATGAATGATACTGAGATGCGACGATGGCGTGAGCATCTTGGCCTCGGATGGCCTCTAGATTGAACGTGGCATCGGCATCGATGATGCCGAGGAATGAATCACAATAAGACCCCAAAAAAATGATCGGAAACATGCGTCAATCCTTGAAAGTTTATCTGCTTCTCGCACCACTAGGAGAATCTCCCTGCTACAATAATTCAAGCTTTGACTTTGCTTCTCTGTATGAGTGGGTATACTAATAAGGCCATTTGAGCGGACACAATCGACCGAAAGTCGCACTTAAGTTTGCTATCATTCGTAACTAGTTCACATGTGGGCCTTTGGTAGTCAATCGGAGGATCCTCTGCCGATTATACCCCAAGAGGATCCTTTCCTTCCACTAGTCTTCTCTCAGCTCTTTCTGATGACTTTCTTGGTTGAATGCAAGACTCGGATTCCCCTTCTCAGATTGCGACACCAACTTTCGTCTGCTTGCAAACGATGCACAAGACAAGCGTCGTCGATATGACAAACATGTCTAGCTAGCTTGCACTAAAATATCTAGAGGTGCATCCTTAATCTTGAGCGACCATTATGCAAGTACATGTACTCGATGTACGATCACTCCAGTTGCCTAGCCTTCTGTCTACGAGTATCGTGCCAGTTTTCTTACATTAGATCAGGTTTTTGGGCACTTTGTACCACATGCTTAGTTAATAAGCTAGAACCGTGTTATGTTCTAGGCGATCGGTGTGTCTGCGACATTTGGCCCTTCTTGTTAATTTTCTCCATTAAATCCTTCTTTAGTTCGCTCCTTATGATTGTCATCAAGTGGGGGTGAACTACTTGCTTTGACATTTCGTTGTTTTTTTTTTCAAGTACCAGTAGTATGTAATTTCATCGCATACCAGGCATGCGATTCACGCCGCAAGTGTATGCATTGCTTTGTGGGATCGGATCAAATCGGATTGGATCGAAATTGGTCTTTTCACTTCCCTTTTTTCTTTTTTCTAAACCACGCACTCGATGAATTGAACCCCATGTGTTCATGTGGTCTTTGTCGGCAAGTTAAAAGGGCCATAGCATGCTTCGATGCGAAAGGTACACAAAAGTCTCGAGCAACCTCGCTCAAATTGAAGAAGAAGAAGCAACGGAAGCAGTAGAAGCTGGTTTTATATAAACAGACAGACCACGGGACCTCGGAAAACAGACCAACTGATCCTTCCTCTCTTTATAAAAAAAACCTCAAATTGCCAAAAGATGGGCTGCAAATGGCACAGCAAAATCAGTCATTGGAACGATGTTATGCATCAAAAGGGGTGTGTGTGTGTGTGTGTGGAAAAAAACAAATCTCTCTCCATCTTTCTCAAAAGGAGCCCCCCCCCCCACATGCATCAGAAAGAGCTGACAATGGAGCCCTGACCAACCAAGAAGTCAACGAAGAGATCGTATCCTTAGAAGCGATGCCTCCGATACCACTGTCTGCTATTATTAAGATAGCAGATCATCGTTGGAAACATGACTTAACGATCGAAAGCCAGGACTTAGTAGCAATCATTGTTGAACCCATTGCTCGATGAACACCCCAAACTTTGAAGAAGTTTGAACGCCCTGCATGTAAAGAAGATTTTTCCACTTCCCGCTCATACAAGATTCTAGAGTCGCTTGCAGGTTGAGCTGATCATATGCTGAAGAGTTTTAAACAAGTCGACATGAAGAAGTTTAAGCACTAGCATACAATAAGGATTGTACAAACTACCTGTTATATGAGAGCAAACAACCTTTGCACGTGAGACATGTAAAGTTTAATTGAATGTTTGACTAGTAATCGAATGAAGTAAGAATTATGTGATCAAGAATTGTCCATCACATAAAACATTTTCATTGGTTGTTGCATGCATCTTGTAATCGAAGTAGTGTGCTAAGAACGTGGTTTTCATAACTGTGCACAACACATTATTTAATGTTACAAAACAGTGGTGTAAGTATTTTAGATGCACGAGAACAATCTCATCGCGCATTTCACACATCAATGTTTCGTCGCTGTGCTATGATGGGTGGGGTTGCATTTGGGAGCAGATTTTAAACCTCGGGCCAAACTCTGGATCTTACATACTATGGTGATTACATACACAAAAGCTATCGGGGTTGTGTGTATGTCTCAACAGTAAGCATGATTCATTGCGAGTCGTTTTTGCCACCTTTTCCATGGTTGCTCATCGATGCTGTTAGAGCTTCGCCCAACCCATCATACAAGTCTATATTTGTCTAACCTCGAGTATTTGAAGCTATGGGTTCTTAATACACGGGACGGGGTTTATGCAGGCTTAAAAGAAAGACGAGCAGCCAATTTTGGCGATTGCATTGTGTGGGCACCCGATTCCTCAGAGGAGTTAGATTTATTCCAGTCAATATCAGACCGCCTTACTAGCTATATAAGTTGTTATATTGTCACCGGCGAAGCAGTTGCGACCACAAGGGTTTTTCCATATCATCGTGTTGTCCTAGTAAAATCATGCCAAACTACGATTCGGTGCCCAACAACAACCTCTTGTAATTACAGTTTCGATGCCCACAAATTTGAAGAAATCAGGATCAGACACCAGTTAGGGGTAAATCAATCAGAAGCCTAATTAATTAGTTAAAGAAATAGATTAAGCAAAACCGGTAAGAGAGCGTATAATCCAATTGCTGATCACAGGGAACGCAACGATAAGAGCTTCAAGGATATCTGTCTCTCTTCGTCACTGGCGACGCTTCTAGCTATGGCGGCGCTGAGAGCTCTCAGGCTCCCTTTGGCGAGCGTTCGTTCTCCTCTCCTCCAAGACGGAGCTGCAACATCTTCTCTGCGCTCTCGCTGTTACTCATCCAAGCTTCCAGGTACGCTTAGAGTCGGTGTGCGTGTGTCTCTGTGAGAGTGCGTGCGTGTGTGTATGTATGAGAGAGTGTGTGTTTGTGAGAGAGAGAGAGAGAGAGAGAGAGTGTGTGTGTGTGTGTGTGTGAGTGTGTGTGTGTGAGTGCGTGCGTGTGTGTATGTATGAGAGTCCGAGAGAGAGAGAGAGAGAGGGCAAGAAAGAAAGAAAGAAAGAAAGAAAGAAAGATATATTAATGTCTGCTTAGGCCAATATGACCCATGAGATAAAACGTACAATAATGTTTGCGCATCCACTCGTCTATGAGAGTACGATGACAGTTTGCAAATACCATCATCCAATTGTTTATATAAGGTAGAATATCTTGCTTATAGTGTCTAAAAGAAGAAGAAAAAATTAAACATAATATATAAATGAAATCTGTTGCCACTCACGTCTCTAAAAAGAAAGTGAGAGAACAGATGGGTTGGAGATGTGTCATTTGACTGTAGTCCAACCAATGCTCTTAGGCATGTGCATGTGAGAGAGAGAGAGAAAGAGGGAGAGGGGAGGAGAGAGAGAGAGAGAGTGGTAGCTCATTGTGCGTGTTTTATTCATATGGTTTTCACAACCAAATCTTAGCAACTTTACTGCTTTCGGTTCTCATTTCCAGAGCCAGAACTTTGTCATGCCAATTCAGCCAACAGAGTCTTATTGAAGGGAATGACATTCAATGAGCTCGAGGTCAGTAGCTCTCCACATTTTATTTTTTCCTCCATGTTGGTATTGTGATGCTTCCGTTTTTCTCCATAATTGCATTACTTCTTTGCAGGATTGGGTGAAACATTCTGGCCACACAAGTAACCAAGCTATGATGTTGTGGAAATGGCTGTATGGAAATGGCAAATGGGCTCAGTGCGCCGATGACTTAGATGGTGAATGTTTATACTCTTATGTGCTTTTTTATTTTGAATTAACACTATAAACTGGTCAAGATGCCCATTTTTCATGGGAATATCGATGTTGTCATATATTTGTATGGGATACAGAATGCAAATATTAGAATCTTTGATATGGGATCTACTCTAATGGTAAGCTTGAAGGGTGTTTTGATGATGAAATTAACATTATGGTCAAGCATGTTGGTGGAGCATTTGATGAAGCATTGGAGGATCTTCAATATGGATTATGCTTTGTTTGATTTCATTTGGAAATTCTATAATTCGGGATTTGTTGATAGGGATGATAGTATGACCAGGAATTTTGGATTATGGCTTGATTGAATTGATGTCAGCTTAAGATTTTCTTGTATTGATTACGTGATAATTGATTGACTGGAAGAATTTTGATTTGGTGAAGGCTTCAAGAAATCCTTCACCACTGTTTTAAGAGACACAGCAGAATTCAATGTATTGTCTCTTGAGAGCACGTGTAACGCTGCTGATGGCACAAAGAAGGTTAGTGGCTACTGGGAGTCAGTCATAGGCTTTTTTCTAATAATGCTGTTTTTCCTGACCAATCTGTTTTTTTTGGAACAGTTGATCTTTAGTCTTAGCGATGGCGAAAAGATTGAAACAGTCCTGATCCCAGGACCTAGGAATCGGTCAACAGTTTGTATCTCAAGCCAAGTTGGATGTGCAATGAATTGTCAGTTTTGCTTCACTGGAAGGTGGATGTCTATTATTTCCTTCAAACTAAATTATTGATTTACTCTAATTGTTTGGATCCCTGTTTAAATATTTTTTAGGCCTGAACTCTTCCAACTCTATTTTGTGTACATGTTATGATTGTACCATACATTCCATATTATGTTATTATGAAGTTTTTCATTTCATTATTTATGTGCAAACTTGTTGGCTAACCTTCATCGTTCCTATGAAGTTGTATGATATGCTTCAAGGAATCAATATTAAATGTCTGCGTTTGTCAGTAAAATGTGGTAATGGAAAAAATCCTTTACCATTGATACCTTGTTTGGTTTAAATATAAGGATGAATATATCATAGTAGAATTCATTACATTTACTAGCGCACTTGGCAGAGCTTTTGTCAAAGCATTGTAAAATCCTAGTTTTGTCAAGCAGACAATAGTATGTGTCTCATTCAATGTATAATTATGAATCGTCTGGTTGTTGTATTATGTATAGGATGGGGCTCAAGAGGAACCTGACAACAGCACAAATTGTGGAGCAGCTTGTCGTTGCTCAACGCTTGTATGGAAGCGAGATGGGCCCTTTTACGAATGTTGTTTTTATGGTATGGTTCACATAGCAAAAATAATTTTATGCTGGTATTTCTGTGCATGGTGTAAAAGCTGACAAAATCATTATGTGCCCAGCTGGCAAAATCATATTCTTGCCAGTGAGTATTATTTTCAGCTGCATGTTCTGTGTTCTCATATTTCGTCAAGTGAATGTGACTTTCGGCTTCCAACTTTGCTTGTGATGTCAATGCACGCAAAGATTTTGGTGCCAGATGGTAGGTAGATCAAGGATGCTTTCATAAAACGCTCGAAGGGTTTTGGGAGAGAACTCTGAGAAGTATGAAGTAGACATGTCACATGTGCAACAGGAGGTTGAAGCTGAATTAAATAGAGTAGTCCGTTAATTATTTAATCTCTTTGTAGGTCCTTATCTTTGTTCCTCTTGTGAGGATAAAATTAGGTTCCCTTCATGATATGGTAATTGCGGTGTAACGTGTGTGAAGTCCATACTTGTGATTGTGATGCCAAAGCTCCTGACAGGAGAGATTGTCTAATCAGATTAGAATCATGGGAGTAGCAAGGTATAGAGAGGTGTGAGTTCTCATTATTACTTGAAGTCTAACAGATCTTCATATTTTTTAAATCAATCAATTGGTTGCCTTGGATTCAATGTTGAGGATAACTGAAGACTGTTAAATCTGGAGAAGAATCAAGTCTTCAAGTGTCTCTAATAGTAACGATTTAACAAGTTCAAAAGGACATACTATATCTCTTCTGTTCCTTTTAAATTACTGAAAACCAATGCAAAGGAAATTATCCATTCCATCAGAAGTTAGTCTTATATCTAGTCAGATTTGGAGAGGATTCACTCTAAGGCTCGAACCCCATTTGTATAACTTTCACCAATTTCTGCTCTGAAGCTAGATGAAAACTATAATGTTTGATTAATCACCACTTAAATCCATTGATATCACAGTGATCTGCATTCAATGCTCAGATCACCGCCAGAAACATTTAAAGCATGTACTGAGTTTGATTCTTGTCGCTCTATACTTTTCCAACTTATCCATGGGAAGTTGTGAAATATTGCAAGACTTATCAAATGAGCATTTCACCGTCAGCAGATACAATGCTGCATGTTGAATGTTGATCTCCTGTCTCCTTCAAGATGTCCAGAAGACTGTTTCATAAGTAAAGAAGTGAGCATAAAGGTTGTATTCAACCAACAGTTGAACTAAAAACTGTCGGACAAAATGTGAAGAAGATCTCCAGTCGATAAATGAGGGTAAGTCATCTATTAGATATTTACTGTAGGAGTCTCTCCTGAACATAGCTATTGATACTTCACTTCAAAGTTCAATGTGCTTGACCTTTTGCCATATGTAATATCTGCTTGAAATATGCAATTTTTCTATGTTGCATAGAGAGTTTTTACAGTGCTTGATTAGTATTGCTGCCCTCTAATATGGGTTCATTTGAGATGAAATAATCAAATGCTGGTTCAATCTCATATGCTGTAGATGAATGGATTCTCCTGATGGCTACTTCAGTTTGCAGGGAATGGGTGAGCCTATGCAAAACATTGACAATGTACTCCGAGCTTCTGAAATAATGATAGACCTACATGGTTTGCACTTTAGCCCAAGAAAGGTCACTGTTTCTACCAGTGGCCTTGTGCCACAAATTCGACGCTTTTGTAGAGAATCACCTTGTGCCCTTGCTGTCAGTCTCAATGCCACTACTGATGAGGTGAATATATTAACATAGTTCTTTTACAATGCTCAGAGTCGGTTTCATGTGAATTAACACTGATACAACGACTATCTTGTAGGTGCGAAATTGGATTATGCCCATAAATCGCAAATACAACATAGCTATGCTTCTAGATGCTTTAAAGGAAGAGTTAGCTTTAAAAGAAAATTTCAAAGTTCTTTTCGAGTATGTATTACTTGCAGGAATCAATGACAGGTTTGCTAATCTAATCTTCTCTTGAAATCTCATTGGTATTTTCTTCAATTTATGATGTATTTGTCTTGCCACTGACCACACTGAGTTTATTTGTAAATTGGTTTCGCGATGGGTCAACCACGCTTTATAAACATAATATCTATGAATTATCCAAGTTTCAGTTCGTTATCCTTTCACTAACTCAATTAATAGTTGATATTTCATATTTGAAATGCTTCATAGATGTTCTATATAGATTTTTCATAAACAACGGTTTGAGAACATCCTGCAGATAATAAGCAATAGTCAATAAATGAAGGGGTAGACGTGGACATTCAATTACTTGCATTGGTGCTGCTACTGTTTCTATGCCTGTAGAGTTTTCCTGGTTTTTATGGCTATAAAGCATCGATTAATTCTTTTTATTGTCCCAATTTCAGTTTGGAGGATGCGAATCGACTTGTAACCTTAGTCAAAGATATACCTTGTAAGGTCAACTTAATACAATACAATCCACATAGTGGAGCTGCTTTTCGACCCACATCAAATGAGCAAATGTTGATATTCAGAGATGTAATAGCTAATTCAGGTATTGTAGTCGCGATTCGCCATAGTCGTGGGGATGATCAAATGGCTGCTTGTGGTCAGCTGGGTAGTGTAGGACTTGAGCAGGCCCCTAAGCTCAGGGTTCCTTCTCAGTTTCAATCTGCTTTAGCAAAATGCTGACAATATTGGTGTTATCTACTATTTCTGTGCACATTCTAAGCTAAACAGTTGAAATTGATTGATCAGTTTTTGCTCTCTGGTCTGTTATTATTTATCAAGAAATTTATCAATCGCCTTTAGCTTTTATCATCGAAAGCGGAGGATGGATTCGAAGAACATAATTTAGAACGGTTGAACAGTATATGCGTCATGGCAAGGGAACATTGCATACAGTTAGAATACCTGTTATTTTGTTATGTTCATCCCATACACTGGATTACAATACATATATATGATAAAAATAAATAATAAAAAAACCCTCTTCATCTAGCCTTGAATGCGTGATTGCAGATTTAATGTATGGAAATATGCCAAGCAGTATTATGGCGTGCATTTCACTACATTGACCAGAATTATATCTCATTGTGGGAATATGGATATCAACTGAATGAGATGCAGCTCATTAAATAGATGTGATAATGCCCTGCATATAGCTTTAAGAGTGGGCTTCAGGCTTGGCAAAAAAGCCAAATGTAAAGACAATTGTACACACGGTTTTGTTATTAAAAGGAAGATCAAGCAATGTCTTATGAATTTGTATTAGTTAAGGCAATAACATAAAGTCATTGAGAAGCTTATCTCCACAAAAGCCCAACAGTCAAAATTAGTGAATAAACTAAATACAGAATGGCAGAATATCAAATCGCTGCATGAGTCAAGCTCAAGCAACAATTGAATTTTGTCTAGCTCTCACTAGATCATATTTCTCCTGCGCGTAGCATCTCAATCTCATCAGAATACTCAAATGATGGATGAACACTGTCATAATTGGAAGGCTCAGTGTAATCAGAAGGCATGTTCTCCCAATGTAAGCTTGGTGACCAATCAGCTGTTTTAAGGACCTTAACCAATTCATCGAACAGAATTTCATTCCCTTCTGCCGTCAAATGCATACCATCACTGAGGGCAACACAAATCGTGAGAAACCAATATTTTCATTTTTAATTATTTGCAATGCTATGAAAATGAGCCTCCATCAGCTAATTAAATTTTTCCCTGAGATAAGTTAAATGTGGAATTTGTGAAAATAAACAACAGTCAGTATTAGGGTATTCTTATAAAAGGACAATTTACTATGCCCATGATATAAGAATTGGGGTGCATTAGAAACCAGTTCTTTTTTATGGAAAATATATATAGTATCACTTGAAACCTTGACAATATCTCTGCGTACCAACTTAAGGGGATAAAGTGCCCAGATTTCCCAGATTTTCTGTAAAATATCCCTACTAAAACCCGACTAAAGAGATGGGAATGAAAAGAGAAGTAGATGAATTGATCCTAGTTTTGCTCGGAATAGATGACTGTGGATAACATGGAAAGTCAAAGTCAGGTAGATTTCATTTTTCTAGAGCCTGATTAACAAACCTATAATCAAAATTTGGAAAGCACAAGTTTCTATGATACCTAATGGAATCACGTGATAAGGATTAATGCTTCTAATAAAACCGCCATAATGATTACAGGGATTACATGGAAAAATGATTTCCCTATAACACAAAATAATTAATTTTTCCGAATAATAATGCATATTTATTACCCTGCTGTATTGAATCAGGCCAACATGAAAGGGGTTCAAAACCCACCTGAGGCAATCCGTTTGCCAATCTTCAACTTGCTGTATCGAGGTCCAAAGGTCAACCACCCCTACCTTTGCCTCTTGAGAAGCTTCAATACATGCTCGCGAATATAGTCGAGCACGCTCATTTGTTCGATCCATGAACTTGCCTGCAGCCTCTCCATAGGTTTTTCTGCAAGTGAATGGCACTAGTTAGACCCTAAACTTTTTAGAGCTATTCAACTGAAGTGTACAATTTCAATATAGATTTTGATTGGTAGCCAGTCTTTGTTTGTTTTGGGTGAATGTTGGGGAGTGCATACAGAAACATCTTGTTAATCCAAAAAATCAGATTGGTCGGAGTTAGCACAGAGAGAGCAATTACTTACGTTTCGGGGCGGGAAGTAGAAGTCTTCCTTCTTACATAGTATCTAAGATATAGTTCTTTTATCATCCTGGTGTAATAATGTTGATGTATTTCCTCCAGTGATATACTAGGGAAGACTCTTTTGTACCATCAATCATCATAGTGGAAGATTTGTCTCAGACATCCCGCAAGAACATGTAAATGCTCTACATGCATTTTGTGAAAAAAACTTCTGTTGTGATCCTTGGTATGGAGATTATAATGTTCTTTAAGGCATAGATGTACGAGTTGGATCCCCAACTATTATGTAGTGCACAATCAACAGAGTATTCACAGTCACTTTTATATTTGAGATTGCATTCAGAAAACCAATTTTTTGTCCTTGTAGAAGCATCACATGTGCACTACACTCTATGGAGGCTATGCACTTACAAGGACATTAGAAAAGTCACAGCCAGTCCAGATTTCAGGATAATTGTGGTAGTATATTATCTTAGGCCTAGTTATGTGCTTTTCTTGTTTAATTTGCTGTTTTTAGCTTGCATCTGATGATTAAGCATTGGAGTGCAGTCAAGCATCTTGAACGTAACCTTGCCCAACAATTGAACAAGTAATTGCCTTCCAGGTTTTGCAGCAAAAACAAGCTACCACACACGAATTAAGACCTGATATGCCTTACCTTCCAGCTTCTCTTCGTGCCTCCTCACAGATTGGTGGCGCTGTGATCAAAATCACACGAGTGGTTTCCGAGAGTCCCTAAGGTGAGAGAATGCTTAGTTCTAACTTCTTCATCACGTTATCCAAAAGACCATAATGAAGAGAAAAATCTTAGAAATAAGGAATTACTCGGTGAATTTGAGCAAGCCTCATAATGTCGGATCCATTCCAATTCAATAATGATTGTAAAACTAAGGTTTTTTCTACAATTGGTTATTCCAAAACACTCTCTATTCTGAGAATACCAACTACAAGGTATACATTGTCACAAACTTATACACACAAGCTAAATCAAACACAATCATAAGAATTATTACCTTAAGATATAAAGCAATGTTTTTGAGATTTTCCTTGAACTCTTGCAATGGAACATGTTGACCTTTCCCACTAGGCATAGGAAAGGATGCATCATTCGCACCAAAAAACACCACCACCAAAGCTGGTTGTACAGGATGGTCCTGCAAACAAAGATGAAAAGCGTTAGGAGATTTACAACTCATGAAGAGCTCACTCATGAAGAGGATATGATGATGTATAGCTTTCTTGCAAGAACTTGATTGAGCTTTTCCATTACAAAAACTGTAGTGGGGAGTAAACGCTCCTAATCTGTATTACGTAGCTCCTTGTTTTCTTGTCTTCGGATTCATATATGATACTGTCTCAAAACAGATGATGAGAGGTTCATTTAAGTACTTTCCGGCCATTGTCAACATTGGTAATTCCAAAATTATACCAGCTTTTCATCATTATTTTGTGAAAACCACACAATACCTTTAAAGTCATTCACTATATGACAAACATCACCAGAAAATATCAAGGTGGATTTATAATGAAGATGTTGAAGAGGTTAGTTCTTCCAAATTTGTGTGAGTTTGCCATCCTAGCTTATGAAATGAAACACTCTACGACATTATACCGTTTTACCTTGGGGAAAATGTCTTTTAGAGCAGCAAGAGCTCTCCGAGTGTTCCATCCGCTGTATCCTCGAAGGAGGATGTCTGCCTACGAAGATTTGAAACAGAAAAAGAGTGGCCTTTGATCAACTGCAGTCACAGAGAAATTAGCTATGGAGATGAAGAGGGGAATGAGCTGGACTGCAATAGAGACTGAGAGAGAGTAAGACAAAAACAAGAAGAGCCAGGGCAGATCAATTCAGAGCGAGGATAGTATGAGTAATTGAAATGAATCAATCAAAATCCTGATGAAATGAAGAAGAGAAGTGTTGAGGAAAACGCAAGAAATGGAACCGGTAGATCGGAAAGACTAAATCTGAGCAAAAAGGGAGAAGATAAACAAGGAATTTCGATGAAAGAAAGAAGCAAATCTCACCGAAACAAAGAAGGAAACCCCTCAATGAAACAGACGATGGAAGAAGAACGCCAATGCAGAGGATGTGTGTGTGTTGTGTGCATATACAACTGAAGAGGAAGGAGGCATATCCATGGAAGGGGAAAGAGAGACGTACCTTGCGGGCGTAGAGGTCTGTGAGCAATGCACCCCAGCCTCCTGTGGGCTCTGCTGTCGGCGACGATGGTGCGGCACAGAAGGATTGCTCGGTCATGGAAGCTCCGTAGAGCACAAACAGCGGCCTCTCGTGTCGAACCATCGTCTCTGGCCTTCCTTTCACCTTCCTGCAGCAGCAGCAGCAGCAGCAGCAGCTCCTCCCCGCGCCTGAGTGTAGGCGAAATCAAGCTCCAAACAACTCAGGGAAAAGCAATGGAGAACCGGATCTCCTTCTCAAGCCTGATGTGGGCAGATCAAGCTCCAAAACAAATTCTGGAAGAAACAGTGGAGAACCAGATCTCCTTCCCAAGCCTGATGTGGGCAAATCAAGGTGCAAAAAACTCAGGAAAAAGCAATGGAGAACCAGATCTCCTTCCCAAGCCTGATGTGGGCAGATCAAGCTCCGAACAATTCAGGAAGAAACAACGGAGAACCAGATCTCCTTCTCAAGCCTGATTTGGGCAAATCAAGCTCCAAAAAATTGAGGAAGAAACAACGGAGAGCCAGATCTCCTTCTCAAGCCTGATTTGGGCAAATCAAGCTCCAAAACAATTCAGGAAGAAACAACCGAGAACTAGATCTCCTTCTCAAGCCTGATTTGGGCAAATCAAGCTCCAAAACAATTCAGGAAAAAGCAATGGAGAACCAGATCTCCTTCCCAAGCCTGATGTGGGCAAATCAAGCTCCAAACAACTAAGGAAAAAGCAATGGAGAACCAGATCTCCTTCCCAAGCCTGATGTGGGCAAATCAAGCTCCGAGCAACTCAGGAAAAAGCAATCGAGAACCAGATCTCCTTCCCAAGCCTGATGTGGGCAAATCAAGCTCCGAGCAACTCATGAAAAAACTGGGCAAATCAAGCTCCAAACAACTCAGGAAAAGCAATGGAGCCTTCACAAGCCTAATCAGGCACCGCCTACATCATTGATCACAAGAACCATACATATCTTTGATGATCCTCAATGCATTCAGCAAACCTCTTGGATAGCACACAAATTTTCTGCTGATCCGAACTCCTCAACAAAGGACACCAAACCTTCTAGCTGGGGAATGGATCACTAGGGTTGGGTTGTTTCCCATAAAATATAGAGGCGACTAGATCGTGTGATAAGCTAGATTATCAAGTTCTTGATCACATTTTTGACGTGATTGATGATGTTGTCTGTTGTAATTTTATGAAAGTCTCCAATCACATGTGTGATCATACAAATTGGTTGGGTAAAAACATGACGAACAGCAAAAGAATTCCTTCCAATGCCCTGGAATTTGTTGCTAACTTTTATCGTTGTCATTCGTTGCCCGAAACCCCTAAACTAGAAGATTGAAAATGAAGTCTTTAATCTTGAAAGGCCGCATTGACACCATATAGAGAAATCCATGGTACGAAAGGAAACCTCGAGACAATGTAACAAAGAAGTAGGTACACCAAAGTCTCCGACAGAAGTGTGAGGTTTGGGCAAGAAAGAATTTGGTATAACAACAACAACAACAACAACAACAATGGTCAAGAGAAACAAGAACAGGTCATAAATTGACAGTTGCTCGATTACTTGCGATCGAATGAAAAAGGATGAATCCTCTCCATCAAAAAAGTCATTTTCTTTTTTCTTTTCTTGCTTTCGAGCATTCTAGGACATCATTGGATTGGATCCATGGTACCAAAAGGTGAAGCATTGTCTACTGCATTTCATGCAAGGCGGCAAAGTGGGTTGTCATGGGCAAAACTCCTTGGATGATGATGTTTATTTCTAGTATAGTAGGAGACACAGTAACGATAACATATATCAGCTCTCGCATGCTTGCCTCTTGGCAATGTATGAGTTTGTACACATTAACAAGATAACTGTAAATGACTGTAGGCATAAGACGTCGTAGTTTTAGAGCTTGAATTCTTCTTCGCACTGATAATGAACTTCAGATTGCTACCATTAGCTATAGAGCTTTTTATATGTGTTCATAACATTGGACTCTATTCTGAAAAAGTGTTTCCACGAGTTGTAATGCTAATTGGAATATTAGCTTCTGAAAGGAGATTTGCCTCAACTGCAATGGAACTGTACAAACACCAAAATGGATTCTCCTATCTAGACATTTGTTATAGGAGGGCAAAAGGAGGGAAACGATGTCACAATAACCTTGACATCCCAAATTGGATTAGTGCCAATCCATGCACTGGATGAGGGATTTGTTTTCTTAGTGCTTTGTTGGCATAATATATATAAGTTGTAGCTGCATACTTAAGGATAGAGCGTATATAGCAACACTTATTGAACTTGATATCCAAATCGGATTAGTGCCAATCCATGCACCGGATGAGGGATTTGTTTTCTTAGTGATTTGTTGGCATAATATATAAGTTGTAGCTGCATACTTAAGGATAGAGCGTATATACCAACACTTATTGAACTTGATTTGTGGCCTTGGGACCACACTTGCTCACTATTGTGATTACTTTCACTGATGTAGAGTATTTTTTGGGGGAAAAAAAGCTGACATTCGACTCAAGATAACAATGTTGAAATCATTCTATGAATTTAGAGGCATCATGTTCCAAATCATAAAGCATTGGCGACGGCAACTAGTTCACCGCCGTCACAAACTATAACATATATACCAGGCATATACGTTGATCGATCCATCCATTACTTGCAACATGCACGAAGTTAGATACGCGTAGTGATCAGCGTTATGAGCTCTTCCAAAGCTCGATGGATTGGAGGCAAAAACCAGACGGAATCAGCCCTTGAGTAAATGGCTGAGCACTGAACCGAAGGAAAGAAAGATGGGAGCCAAGCCAGTGCCAGCACGTATTCACTCGGATTGAGCAATTAGAGAGGACAAAAAAAAGCAAAGGGAAGAGTCGTAGTTGTACCCTAAACCTAAACCCTAATCCCTAAACCTCTAAACCCTAAATTCTAAACCCTAATCCCTAAACTTCTAAACCCTAAATTCTAAACCCTAATCCCTAAACTTCTGAACCCTAAACCCCAAACCCTAATCCCTAAACTTCTAAACCCTAAATTCTAAACCATGATCCTTAAACCCTATTCTCTAAACCTCTAAACCCTAAATTCTAAACCCTAATCCCTAAACTTCTGAACCCTAAACCCTAAACCCTAATCCTAAACTTGTAAACCCTAATCCTTAAACCCTAATCCCTAAACTTCTTAACCCTGAATTCTAAACCCTAATCCCCAAACTTCTAAACCCTAATCCCTAAACTTCTTAACCCTAAACCCTAAACCCTAATCCTAAAATTCTAAACCCTAAATTCTAAACCCTAATCCCTAAACTTCCGAACCCTAAACCCTAAACCCTAATCCTAAACTTCTAAACCCTAAATTCTAAACCCTGATCCTTAAACCCTAATCCCTAAATTTCTTAACCCTAAATTCTAAACCCTGATCCTTAAACCTAATCCCTAAACTTCTTAACCCTAAATTCTAAACCCTAATCCCTAAACTTCTGAGCCCTAAACCCTAAACCCTAATCCCTAAACTTCTAAACCTTAAAGTCTAAACCATGATCCTTAAACCCTAATCCCTAAAGTTCTTAACCCTAAATTCTAAACCCTAATCCCTAAAATTTTGAACCCTTATCCCTAAACGCTAATCCCTAAACGTCCAAACCCTAAACCCTAAACCCTAAACTTCTAAACCCTAAACCCTAAACTTCTAAACCCTAAACCCTAAACCCAGAATCTAAAACTATGAAGGATTTTGGTCTGATTCTGGTAGAGAGAAAATCAAACTGTTTTGTGTTAGGATTGTTTTGTGGATAATACAAGGCAATCTTCATTGTTCTTCTCCCCCTTCCTCTGCTCTCTGTCTCAGACAGCGAGCGAGCGAGACGAGGCAGAGGATGGGGCTGGAAGCTGTTCATGCTGCTCCCGAAGAAGAGCTCTGCTCTCCCTTCCCCTCCCCTTCCCCTCTAGTCATCGGCCTTCAGCCCCTGGCTCTCGTGGATCGGGTCGCCCGCGTCGATTGGTCCCTCCTCGACTCCATCCCTGGCGAGCGCGGAGGATCTCAGAGGGTAACAAACCAAACAGAAACCAAACCCTCTGACCCGCCCCCCCCACACGCATTCTTTCTGCTGTTGCCGCTTGGGGATGTTCTCTTTACGAGAAGCCCGTCCTATCTTTGAAATACGCGCTTTGCGAGATTCCTCAAGCCTAATGTATGTATGTTCTGTGGCCATGTGAATCTATGTGCGTACGTACATAATTATGTGCGTACGCGCGCTTATGTCTCTCTGTCTGTATGTATGTATGTATGGGCATATGGACTGTATGAATGTATGTATGTATGGTTTGTATGTAGTGTACATATGTATGTGTGAGCATGAGTGTATGGCTATGCGAATCCATGTGTTTATATGTGAATTACGTGTTTGGGTGTACGTATGTTATGGCGTGAGAGTATGTATGTATGGGCTCACGGATTATTTGAATGTATTCTTGTTGGTGTATGAGTCTATATAAGCATGGATGTATGGCTATGCGAATCCATGTGTTTGTATGTGAATTACGTGTTTGGGTGTACGTATGTTATGGCGTGAGAGTATGTATGTATGGGCTCACGGATTATTTGAAT
>JBBBWG010029099.1:44879-54917 GCA_037176905.1 Azolla pinnata
GTATTCTTGTTGCTGTATGAGTCTATATAAGCATGGATGTATGCATATATGTGTGTATGTATGTATGCGCATATGACTGTGTTCTTGCTAGTGTATGCGTGTACGTAATGTATGTATGTATGTGCGTGTATGTATGGCACACATGAGTGTGCGAATGTTTGATTTTTTTCCTGTTAACGTATCTTAAATACGGGTATGTCTATGCAATTGTGCATATGTAACTCTTTGTATGCATTCTTTTCTGAAGCTTCTTTCCGTTCATGTTCGTTTGTATTTAATCATACGCATTAAATGTGAATGTGTATGTATTTGTGTATAATTTCTGAAGCTTCTGTGTATCTAATTGTATACGTATTCATTTTCTGTGATACGTTAATGCATTTATGCTGTATGTCCATATGTGAACCCTTCTGCATTTGCACAAATAAAGTTTCTGTACGAAATCATTGACTTAGAATGCATTGACTTAGAATGCTCAGTGTCAAAGCCTGAATGAAACACCGCTTTTGCTTGAAGTTGCTCTTTCGTTCTCAGTTTGCTCATTCAAGAAGGCATCAAACTCCCACTTGTGTGATGGGTTTTATGCCTTGACATAGGCTTGAGGAGGCTGATGTGAAAAATTGGCATTTAGTTCAATTATTCTTTGAAGTCGATGTGAAAATAATGCACAAAAATTTAAGCTTTTAAGGCATGAAATTTCTGTGGAATAATGCACATGGTTGGAGTTATTTCTTGTTGATTCTGGCTGTAAATGTTACTATGCACAAACTCGTCTTACACGAGGACCTAAAAATGATTTAAAAGTCCAGGTTTTGTGGATTGTAATAGCTGTGACTGACTGCCTGGCCTGTGAGATAATTATAGGTTTCGTTGGAGGAGCTAGAACACATTCTGTCGGAGGTTAATTTGCACACATTGCCTGTAAATGGTGAAGCCATGGCTATTCGCACCCTGGCAGGTGGTAGCGTTGCCAACACTATCCGTGGATTATCTGGAGTCTTTCATGTTCCTTGTGCAATTGTTGGTACCCGAGGCAATGATGAACAAGGTGAAATGTTTGATGAAAATATGAAGTACTCTGGTGTTTGCCTCGACTATTTGCGTGTGAAAAAGGGACCCACTGGTCAGGTATTCTTCTCTCCACCTAAATATCATCAAATCTTTTCTTTTATTCACTCAAAGTTGCTAAGCAGCTCCAGAGAGATTAGTAGATGAATATTACTGGTTTGGCTGAAATAGATCCATATCGACAAGGAAAACAAGAGGGTTTTTCCATATTGTTTTGTTCAAAATAACATTGATTGCTTGAAGAGGAGAGGGGCTCATCATCTTTGAAAAGGACATGCAATTGTGTATAAAGTTTGGATTGAGGGAAGTAGATCTGACAAAATTTTTCTCTTGACATTTTGTATTTTTTGTTTTCATTTGCATCTGCATAGTGTGCCTGCTTAGTAGATATCGAAGGTAATCGGACAATGAGACCTTGCCTGTCAGATGCTGTCAGACTCCAGGTACCCCAATGTCTTTCTTGAACTTTTTTTTCTTTGTTTTCTCTCATATAGAACCTTTGAAGGTTGATTCATGATTGTTTCAGCCAGATGACCTTACTCCACACGAATTTAGAGGTGCCAAGGTAGTATGAACTCCATTGAATGAAAACGCTAGAACAAATTCTGATCGATCCTTTCTTCATGCACTGCCTCTATTCATTGTACGTTCACTTGTGCTCCAGTGGATTATACTTAATGGCTATGGTTTATACGGAGAAGATCTAGTTGAAAGAGCAGTGGACCTTGCGAAGGATGGGGGTGCACAGGTCGCAATGGATCTCTCCAGTTTCGAGGTGGAAAGACCCTGAAAAAATGCTTCTTGTTGAACACTTGAAGATTGTTGGCATTTGGATATAATTAGGCACATGTGTTTTTAATTGCATTGTATTGTTTGTTCACGGTGACTTTATTCTTTGTTTCTGTTTTCTTTTGGGATTGAGCTAATCAGGTTATTAGGAATTTCCGACCACGCCTGATGAAATTGCTGGAATCAGGAAAGATTGATTTATGTTTTGCCAATGAAGATGAAGCAAGGGAACTGATGAAGTAAGACGTCGAAGCATGAAAGTTGTAAAATTTAATTTTCTTTCTGGATTTTCATTAGCCAGACTGTGAATATAATCACATGGCTTCAATTGTGTACTTTGCTTTTGATAGGGGAACTACCTACCAAAAGAGTGATCCTGAGCAGGGCCTTTCCTTCTTGGCTCAGCATTGTCCCTGGGCTGTGGTGATGCTTGGATCCAAAGGCTGCATAGCATGTCATGGAAACGAGGTATGTAATGCTCCCTTGAAAACCAATGAAGGATTTTTCTAGTCTGCGTGGAAAATACTGCAGTTAGAAATGTTTATCGGTGTGATAGGTTATTGGCATCCATGCGTACCAACATACATACCAATGTAATATGTATATATCAATGCGTATAAGTCGACTCTAGAAGATGGAAGGCATCAACATACATACCAATGTAATATGTATATATCAAAGGATGGCTCCTCCGTAAAATAAGGTAAAAAGCAAATATAGTTGCATGGATGTCTCAAAATACCCGTCTTTTGTCTTCATGCAGCTGACTTTAAATGCTAAACAAGACAACTGCTTTTAGATAAGTTTTAATAGCATCCATGGATATATGTAGCTTGACATTTTTGCTCTTTGAAACAAGAAGTCATTGGCGACCTATGTTGTTTTTTACAGATTGTGAGAGTTTCAGCTATTCAGACGAAGAAGGTGGTGGACACTACAGGTGCTGGAGACCTATTCGCGAGCGGGTTTCTCTATGGAATGATAAACCATCTATCCTTGGAGGACTGTTGTAAGATAGGGTGCTGTGCAGGTGCTGCAGTGGTACAAGCCCTGGGCGGGGAAATCACACATGAGAATCGGGTATGGATGGTTCAGCAACTCAACTCGCAAAACCTTCCATATGAGCCCATCATCAAGGTCTGACCTCCAAGAAATGGACTCATTTCCTATTAACTGATTATCCCCTGGAATTAACAAGTGTGAGCTATGTTGAACAGAGCTCTAGCAGCCTCCAACCCATGCTACCAGTATTTTGTTAACAATAAAGAGGGATTTCATGTCCGATGGTTGTGGTTTCAATCATCCCCTGCCCCCCCAACCCCCTTTCTAGTTCTTTGTTGTTATGTTTCACAATGTGATGGTGGGGTTGATTGCTGGCTAGATGTATGACTGTCATTTTGTTGGAATTAATGAGAAAGGACTCGGTTCATGTGTTTTACCCAGCAAAGTGGCCAAGGGGGAGCTCATTGGAGCACAAGGTTAGATTGATTGTGGGATTATTGTATTGTTTCAGTGGCTGAATCCATTAGTTATGATGTTGGAGTTAGCATGACATCAAAAATAATCTTATTCATGTCCAATTGACAAATAGATGGAATGTGGACTATTGAGTCTTTGAATCCAGACTAGTTGAAATGGATGTTGTTTCTATGTGTTCAACCACATTATCTCCCTAACCACGGCAACCTTAGGAAGCACTGATCATGAAACATTTGTCAAATAATTAGATTTGAATTTGCTTGAAAATGGAAGAAATTGGACACTTTGCTGCGAAGCAATCCACCACGGTGATAGTTACAAAATACAAGAGAGCATTGAAGGCTGGTGTGGAATTGGGACCTGCGTCTCTTTCCTATCAAGAGACAAAACTCATTAATATAATATGCATCGCTTGTAATTAGATGATGAATATGGGCGAATCTATGGTCTAGCAGTTGCACAAAGATCTCATTTTGTAGGAATCTATTGATGCGTCATGAAGCAAGCGCGTTCACTCGTTTTCGAGAAGTTTTTGGCTGATCTTTTCTATGGCGATCCGCATGAGTCGCCAAGTGACTAATTAGAGCGTGGAATTACTGTGTAAGGGGGTAGTTTTCAAAGCTCATTTCCAAGTTTGACATCGTCTTCGACATGGGTAAACAGCTGTTTAGCAAGGGTTGACAGATTCGCTGAAGCAAGTTCGATCGATCGATCGATCGATCTCGGTGCGATCCGAATCAAACCGATCCGATCCGCGATCGAAGCATTCCGTTCGATCGATTCCAGCTCTCACTGCCACAGGCTGGATCGAATCGATCGATCGCAGCCCGATCTGATCCGCTCCGATCCGATCGACGCATCGGATAATCTGCGATAGTGCCATGCGGGGCCTGACTTGAGCTCCAAGCCCGATGAGATTCTCACCCTCGAGACAGAGAGCCTAATGGGCAAACAGAGCAATGGCTACTATTATATGACTACTACAACTACAACTACAACTACAACTACAACTACCAACAACAATGGTGAAGGGAGGAGGTTGGTTGCTTTGTCAAATCCTTCTTTCATACGCATACTTTACTCGAAGCGAGCTTATCGTGGTCGTAATGGAGGGAATGAAGTCTTCTCTTCTTTTGATTGTTTTATATACATTAATTGGGGCCCCGAGAGTTATCGTAAAACAGAAGCTCTGCTACCATATGCATGGGTGGCCGACACCTTTTATGAGATGGTTGTTGGTGCAAGGTGGGGAGGGGATCGGAGAATCACGTCGAGCTTTTGCGCCTTACGTACATACGTGTACATGTAATGTAGGTAAACGGGGGTGGGGAAAAGAAAGAAAGTTTTAAGGTTCCGACTTTAAACGCGTAGCGGTGGGTTTTAAAGATGAAGGGAATCGGAAGGGAGCAGAATTCGGTGAAGTTTAAGCCAAAATCGGAGCCATTTGGTCAGCCACAAACACAAGAGCAGACAGCTCTTTTTTTTTATTATCTCTTTTTCTGTTCCATACATACTGCTACATAACATACGGCTTTAGGAAAGGCGAGAGAATCTGGGGATGAAGTCGGCTTCTTGCATTGTTCCGTCAACGCGAGTGTATGCAAGCAAGTCTCTCAAGCACACAAGAGAGCTTTCCAGAAAGAGGGCATGAAGGGGGGGGGGGAAAAAGAAAAACAAACTCAACGAGACGGCTTTGTTCCTTGTACTTTTATTCCCGTCATTGTCCCTGGCTTGGCTTGGCTTGGCTTGGCTTAAGCTGATGAGAGGTAGCTAGCACCTTCCTCCCCACTGCACAAGAGCTTTCGATACCGCAAAAGAATCTGGTAAGCAAAAGCGCACGAAACTTGTTTAAGGCTCCTATTCTAACCACCACCACCACCACCTGCTTGCTGATAAGGCGTTCTCGATCCTGGTACTACTACTGTAAGCGAGAACTCGTGTTGTTCAGGCTTTGGAATCGCACGATCGTTTTAAAAGCGAGCAAGTGTGAATAGACCAGGGACCTAGGGGTTTCATTCCGCCGCATGCAAAGAATGAGGCTACGGATCCAATCCATCCAAGTCTGATACAGGGTTTGCTGGTGTTGTTCTTTCTTCTTCTTCTGTGGGGTGGATCTTGTCTATCAGTCTGTCTGCTATACTATTGCTACTACTACTTCATCGTTGACGACGTCGAGCTTCCCCCCTTTCCCATTGCCTCATTGCATGCATGCATTCTTCGTCCGATCGTAGTGCTCTCCACGTGATGCGACTTCGATCGATCCCAATCCCATCGATGGATTCGATCAAATGGCTTCTTCTTTCCTTAACACAGGAACAACGAAAAAGGAGCATGGATTCTGATCAAAAGCCTGCTCTCCCCTCCATTCTATATATTCTACAGAGAAGAAGCAGAAGAAGGAGAAGCAAAGCTTTGAGATCAGACTCTGTTCTCCATCTTCGCTTCGCCAACAAGAACATGTTGCTAGGGCGATTCCGTTGTAAAAAAAAATGACATCGTGGATCGGCGCGCGTTGGAATCTTTCGATTCACGACCCACTTCTGTCAAATCTTCGATCCGATTCATATATCATCGCCATCGGTGGTCTCATCAGTTTCCCAGACAGACAGAACAGACGGTCAATTATATCTGCATGCGTTCGCAGTACGAACGAATAACACGTCCCATTGGAAACCAGTCTCTTGTGTCCCCTTTCCTTCCTTCCTTCCTTCCTTCCTCCGACATTGGAAGACGGGGGACGTAAAAGTAACTGTGGAGATAGTTGCAGAGTTCCGTGTCTCGAAGCCATGGCCCCAGAGAGAGAGAGCAGAGATTATATGCTCTCCTGTTGTCCTCTACTTGGCTTTGTATGCGAGGAATGTAGTTTTCCGAGGAGGTCCGAAGAACACCTGCCAAAGATGGCTGGGTAATTACGTCGGAATGAATCTATCGGGAAACATGTCTGTCTCAGTTACCGATATGTGCCTGGATCGAACGCCCACCACCACCAACAAGATCCTTTTGTTTGTTCCATGCAATCTGCGCTCGGAATCGATCCAGCTAAGAATCAAAAAACACGGCATTCGATCGATCGATCGCACGCATATCGAGCTTCCATTCTTTCGCTTAATGTCCTCATGCAACGATCGATCGATCGATCTGCCGATGATTTATTCTCCTGATCTGCATCAGCACACAGCATTCGATCCGGCCAAAGTATATTGCATACGGAATCGGATCGATCGATCGCAGTAAATTACAAAAAGCTCGATTTTAATCCGTTTTTGAGCTTGGAGCATATCGCTTGGTGCTGCGCACATGCGCTCTTGCGCGGCTGCTGTCATCAGACATTCTGGCAGGTGATTCCGGCGCAAAATCTTCCGGGAAAAATTCGCAGCTCTCTCCGATCTGCAGATTCTTTGGCGCTGCATCGACAAAAAAAACAAAAAGGAAAAAAAGATTAGTACTAGCCACCTCGGATGCCGAGAAAATCGTCCGATCATCGAGCTTAATGTTATGCTGATGCCATTTGATGGTGATGGATGTCATTCATGAACTGTATTGGTTTCTCCTAAGTGCTGTCGATTCTCCTCAATCTAATCGACCCCGATTACGTTAGAGATCGATGCGATGGATCGATCGCTGTGATCAGGGATATTGGTATCTCAGCGACTGGTCGGATGGATCGATCGCTGTGATCAGGAATGGTAAATTAGAATTGGATGAATCGATCCCTGTGATCAGGAATGGTTTCTTCTCCATTGAATGATTCTTTTGATGAAGGCTGTCCATCATATATTACAACTTGCAGCCAACGCCACCGAATGATGTGATAGAGGGCGGTTCGATGCTCCACGTCGTCGACTATATATGCATATATACCTTAGCACTACAATTCTATCCGGGATAATTACATGATCAGATTCAATAGTTAATTCCCTCAATGTAATATAGTTGATTTCCGTCTCGGATATTCCCCATGTTCATGAATATATTGTTGATACATAATATTTAAGAAGCATCTTGCTTTCTTTGATTATGCCCTTCTCACAAGTCCCTGACTTGATCCAAACCATCTGAATTATATGTTGTAGCTATTAATGTTAACTTTGGAATCAGCAGGAGATCTGATCAATAAACGAACAATTTGATGTTGTAATTCATCAAATGGATCCGTTAACAAGCGATTCGGACTGAACATGCGCCATTCAATATGCCAGCCAAGATCTGTTAATCTACTATTTAATAGGAACAGTCTCAACGACATCGTGAGTAGCCGGAGTTGTTGATCGGTTTAGCATTGCATTTCAGCTGATTAATTCACAAGCTTATATTAAATTAACTGATTGGCGGCCCCGTGTGGTGGAATATAAAGTTTTTTATCACATTCCAACAATATGGAGGCTGCATGCTTTAATCTCTGGTTTCTTTTCTTTATTCATTTTCTGATGTTCGATTTGTGCCGATCCGTGAAAGAGTTTTCGCCTTTTGAATCGTTGACGCCGGAAAAGAAAGCTCGTCTCGGTCATGTGTCGATTGGTACCTGCTAATTCATATCGAGCATCAAAGTTTCATGGCAAATTTTGTCAACAAACAAAGGGGCAGCTTGCCGCTCCGAAATTCGTCGAAAAGGACAGCCATTATGAATGAAGGAGGATGAATTGCCACGTTCCGTGTGCTGACATGAATCATGGATGTTAAATGGATGGATAGAATGAATGAATGAATGAATGAATGAGTCACTGAATGAATGGGGATGAATAGGGGAGAAGCTAAAAAGGCATTTGAGAATGAATGAATGAATGAATGAATGAATGGGGATGAATAGGGGAACAAGATAAAAAGGCATTTGATTCTGTCCTCCCTCATGTGGCAGCAGAAAAAAGGTTACAAATATGAAAGAGCAGATTCTCCCAATTTTTCCCCTAAAAATGGGGCTCATCTTGCTGAAATGACTGCAGATTGCAGGTGCATAATAAATTGGTCATGGTCAGTTAGGATCTAGAATCAAATATCGGTGATCAGTACTTTGATCAAGTTCTACCCCAATCCTCGGGGTGCTCTGATGATCAGCGCCACTAATCCCGCTGAAATAAATTCATCTAGCTGAGATCTATGGATTCATCGCCGTGAATTCAAAGAATCGAAGTTCTCCCAATCATGCGAAGGTCGCTGAATGATTAATATTGTCAATCTTCCATGATCAAGAATAGGTGCTTAGAATCGATCTAACAGCTGTGTACTCGCGCCGGCGGATCGTGAATCTGATTCACACAATCCATGCGCGTATTGTTGATCTAGCAGCAGTTTTATACGTGCGGATCGGGATGCGCACATGTGAATGCATATTCGACAATCCGGTTTGAGCATCTTGTGCTGTCAGATTGTGACACTAGCTGCTGAACAAGGCCATGTACTGATGATCAGCTAGCGGTGATCAGTGGTCCTGATCATCGGCATCTGGTGCAGCAGATGGATCCAAACAAGCACAGGAATGGGATACCCAAGGATCTAGCATGAATCATGATCACGGGGGTGGCTGGGGAAGGCTGACTAATTCGATCGCGGAGAAAACGATAGTAGTATACGACGACTCCAGAACCCTAATCATTGGGCGACAGAATGTACTGCAATATCCTAATTACATCGGTGAATATGGAGCACTGATGCTAGCTTCCGTAAGGAATAATGATATATCATCAGCGCCAGCGCTCGATCGATCATCGGCAGCGAGGCGTTGATTATGGACAAAAAAACCTTATGATCCAGCTAAGGTTCCATGGAATCGGACGGAGGTTCAGTGGGAAGCCGTATTTGATTCCAAGGCTGCCACTCTGGTGCGCCTTCCCTTTTCATCATCATCATCATCATCATCATCATCTTCTGGCTCCGGCCATCAGTGCATAAGTGTATATTGTGGTCCCGGCCAAGTTCCGCTGCAATATGTGGAATATTGCTAAGTTATATGAGCATTAAAGAATCTGGAGCTGTAGTACTATAGATGCGCATCGGACCCGGGCCGACTGGGAATATCGAGATTCATGCATGATTCGTGATTCGTTCGGTGGCCCGATCGATCGATCGATCCCAGTATCCGGATCATGCAGCCGATCAGCGGCTCGATCTTGATTCTTCGATGGTATTAATTCGAGGATCAGCTGCATGATGCGGTACTCGATGTCCGTGGCTGACTATTACGATCGATCCGACTCACAGCTTAATATGAATCGGAACGATATATGAATCAGATGGCGATATATGAATCGATTAGGGAGGGCCGATGATCAGCTGGCGCCAGGCATGATCAGCAGCAGCAGCAGCAGCAGCAGCATTGATAGATAGATATATCTATCTATCTATGTGGTCTGATCTGTAAAATATATTTGCAGATTCAATTCCATAGTTGGGATATAAATTCCAGCAGCTCACGGCTCATGACTCATGAATCATGACTGCAACACCAATCGGAATGCTGCAGCAATCAATTACGCTGCAGCAGCAGCAGAGCGAGCGTGATCCAAGCCTAGCATTTTAATCTGGGACTCGGTCGGGAAAAATATGTGGAGATCGAACTGAAGAAGATGGGCGGAGACTGAGAGACAGATGGATGAATAAGCTGGATGATCCGACACATAATGAGAGTCCGATGATTCCATGCATGATTCCACAGTTTGCTCTCCCCTCTCTCTCTCTCTCTCTCTCTCTCTCTCTCTCTCTCTCTAT